>LPNX010859863.1:279273-403957 GCA_001517045.1 Pseudotsuga menziesii
CACAAACACATAATCATTTCAACATCATCAGTCATTAATCATTAACTAATTAAGTTATAACATCATTATATTTTCAAATTCATAATAATTACTCAATCAATTATTTTCAAGGAAGAGACACCTACTACTACTAATTTTTGTGTCATAGATCCCACAGACCCCACACAGTACTAACTATCACCTCCTCCCATCCTAACCTACTTCCACATCTTCCATATCCTTCCTCTACTAGTAAATATGTGTTGTCGACTTCATCGAACTAGCCACATATATAAACTGAGAACGATAGTGTCAACTATATAGAATACCTACCCTTCCCTAACAGGAATTCGACCATCATCATCACATATCTAGGGAAGCGTGACTCATCACAACCCTCCCACGACATTGGGTATCATATAAACATAGAGTGGAACATCCATCCACTGCTCACAACATCCCGGGTCTATACCCAGGACAAACCGTGCAGTGCTTCTATCGATATTATTGGTCTGTGTAATTGTATCATCAACTTTGGTAAACAAAGCTCTTTGCAAAATAGGTACTAGAGCACACTTAATTTCAAGTATCCAACTATTACATAGTACATGTGTCCTATGGATTAATACTTTGAAACCATATACATTTATAACAAATATTTCGATTCGATCATCAACTGATCCATATTATCAACATAATTTCATTTCATCACATAAAAACATTAAAATCAATCACAGCATAGGCAGGTATCCATGTAACACATCATATATATCATATTTCATCAAGGACGACAATTAAACATACATTATGAGTATGAATGAAAGGAATCTCATGATAACCACAACATCATAATTACATAACGAAGTAAAATCATGAGAATAATAACATCATAAGCATGGTAACATCATAAACATAACAGGAACATATAATCAAGTCTAATGTACCAAAAATATAGTTTAGTCAGTCTAGATGATTCCAATAGATAATAAGTAGATAAATTACAGTAGGTTTGTATGAAAATCATGCCTAGTAAAAATATGGGGCATTACAAAGGATATGATTTATATTAAAACAAATATATATCTTGAATGGTGTTGCTGGAAGCAACATAACCCGTTTTAAGTTGCTAAAATGGGAGCACTACTCATTCTTTCAATTGGATTTTGAGGCCATAATCTTGTCGTGGGAGTTCATCTTCTTTAACTGTAAGTACTGTGTTTTGGCCTTAATAAAATTTCATTAGAAACCTTGTTTTTTTTTGTTGCAAATGTTGGGTCTTGAAAAGCCCCTTTTGACCATACCTATCATACCCTTTTGCCTTGTCTTACTCTATTCTATGCACCAAACAGATTTTCTTTTCTCGTATTGAGCCTTGAATCTCCATAGGTATGATTAATTATTGTTTTATCTTATTAATTCCTATGATTGTTATGTTTGGAACTCTGTCTCTTGAATTATGCTAATACATTGTGATTTCATAAAGATAGTTCAAGCTATGAGAAGTACAGGTTTAGAAGCCATGTCGCTTGAAGAGAAGAGGAACTTTCATTGCCAGCCGTTACATGCCAGTAGTAGCCCCATACGCTGACCGCAAACAAAGGTCGTTATTCCATAATGAGATGCAACAGACTCAGCTGCGATAGTGCGCCGGTGCTTAAGGTTTTAGCTGCAACAGAAATGGTATTCATTGAATTGGTTCTGTTCTCACTAATGGCTCACGCAACAACATTGCCTATATTCCCTGTTTGCATTCAATTCTACTCATAGCTATACAACTTGTTGTAGCAAGGCAGCTTGAAGATAGTAGATCTTCATGGCTTCCAGATATTAGTGGGTGGAGATATGATTGATTGTGTATAAATATTGAGAAACATTCTGGGCCAAGGGTTGGTTGATATTGAATTATACTGTGTAAGCTGTGATAGAGAACTGTCCTTTCATTTTACCATTTAATACAAAGAGCAGGATTCTTCATATTTCTGCGCTTTAATCTGTGTTAGTTTTGACATCTCTGTTCGAAGGATGGTCCCGCCTTCTCACAGAGATCATCGAGTTAATTAGATGTTTGGATTATTTTGTTGTGTGGTGTGGAAATTATAGTAGATGCATTCCTTTCAGTAGATACAAAAGTAATGGTTAATCGTTGTGCTTTGTTTGATAATTACTATCTGCATTTCCCTTAAGCTGCAACAGTGTGGTGTGACAGTCGATTGTGTCAGTTAGTTTCTATTATGCAAGTGTGTCTTAGTTGTAACAATCAAGATAGTATATAGTATATTTCAATTGTTTGCCTTTCTTAGGATTGCTTATTTAGTTAGATTATAGTTGATAATTGTTTGGTTCAATTCTTGTTATTTCCAATTTTTAGATTAGTGGAATTAAACTAGTGAAGAGTGATCTGCATATAGTCTAGTAACATTAGGATTTAACTTCTTGCAAAATTAGTCTAGTTCTTTATTTATGGAATCATTTTTTGCTAGATTGAAGTTATAGGAAGGTAATTTCAATTCTCAAATTATTAAGTAGGTAATTTAGATCAGTTAATCATGAGAGGAGTTTGATTGAGCAAATAGGTAGGAAAATTGTGTTAGTTTTTCTATCATTAAGCTAGCATAGCATTAGGATATTTAACTGAGAGAATAACAAGTACAGAAATCAAACACAAGAGACAATGAACACAATGTTTATCCTTGGGAAAACCATAAATGGTGAAAATCCCGTAACTTCCTCTGAGAAAGAATCAGCACCAAAAGTAGAACCCAAAACAGTAAGAGATATTCTGACAGCAGTAACCTTCTTTCTATCTAGCCCCAGTGTCTTATCCTTCCTCAACTTTGTGCTACACTTGAGTGTGTATAATATGTGTGCTAAATAGAGAGTCCAGCTCTCTATTTATACTAATCCCGACATGACTAAAACCCTACTAGGGACAACCTCACTAGGAGAGTCTAATAACCCTAGTGCCCCGGAACTACGGGGACTTTAATCCTTATACAATAGGAGGGTTATCCAACATGACTTGACATGACTTGTTTACATTATAGATCTTCTCAATAGGAACATCGGGGCATGACATGACTCAAGTACATCCCGGAATAAACATCGGGTTACAATATATAATAAATACAAGTGAAATACATTCCGAAGTTACATATACATCAACACTCTTAACTAGGAAGGTATTCTTTCGACACAATTTTCAGCACAAGTCTTCTTCTCTGTATCTTCTGGATCATCATCGAGTCTTCGTCATCTTCAAGTCATCTTCATCATCGGATCTGGATCATATCTCGATCTGGATCATCACTGGAAATCATCACTGGATCTGGATCATCACTGCTGGTTCATTATCACTGGATCTAGATCATCATCACTCGATCTGGATCATCACTCGGTCATCATCACAGGTGCTATCTCTTGATTCTTCTCGTCTGATCCGAGAGGATCTAAAAAGAACAATTTTCAAAATCATCATATTGCAACAAAAATAGTACCATGTCGAAGAGCTTGTCAAGCCAATTCCAACGGTGCAAACGGTGTGTCAAACGGACTCCGGATGCAAAAGATATTGCATTTTGAAGTTTGGCCCCAACAGGGAAAATTTTGGCTGAAGTGCCACGTGGCACTACCTCAAGCTGCCACGTGGTAGTCAAAAAGTGAATTCTAATGACATGGCATGATAATGTGTCATGATTGTGGCATGATGATGTGGCATGCTAACATGGCATGATGATGTGGCATGATGATGTGGCATGCTGACATGGCATGATGATGTGGTATGATGACATGGCATGATGAAGTGGCATGATGACTAGCATGCATGCATTTGTGCTTGAAATGAGTTTTAGGAAATTCATGCATTTACTCATGAGAAATTGTAAAATGATTAATATTTGAAGTGGAAAAATTACTCACATATTACTCATTTATTTTATTCCTTGAGTTGTTATGAAGTTAATGCATGGTTGTAACCAAAAACAAACATGCCATATTTGTAAAGAAGTTGTAACAAGTTGTTTTATGGTTGAAAAACCAACATGCTATTTAAAAAAGGGATTTTGTTATGTAATGGATTATTTTTGGATTTTGTAAATGTCATTAAGGGGAAGTAACTAAATGTGAAAACCCATGGGCATGTGGGCATGAACCATATTTTTGGTTTATGTTCTTAAAAGCCAAACCAATTTGTAACTAATCCCAATTTGGAGAATCACATGTATCATGCCACCAAGAGTAGCTTCTCTTATTTAAGCACTTGTCATGTGCATTTGAAGGGAGCTCAAGTTTGGAGAGATGTAGCCCATAGAGGAAGTAAGCATCTGAGAGGCCCCATTGGGGGTCTCCATTGGAGAAGCTCATGGCGAGGATCCAACCTTGTAGTTCTAGCTCAGAGAGCAAGCATGGCTCCATCATGTCCGAAGGTGATCCAGCATAGGAGACAAAGAAGCAGAGTCAGTTCGAGGAGGCAACATTTCAATTTGCATTTGAAGGCAAGTAGCGACCATCTACACTCTCATCCTGAAGGACAAAGGTGAAGGGATTGTTTGGTAAGAGTGTGAATTTGGTTTTATTGATGCACTTGTCATGCAAACATATTGTCGTCTATTGAGACTATCCTACAGAATATCGTGTCACGTAGCTCGAGGTTAGTGGCTCGTAGAGTCAGTTGAAAGAGTGTGATTTGCAACATTATGCAAGTCTTTGATCCGCTCGAGGTTCGTGGCTCGTAGAGTCAGTTGAAAGAGTGTGATTGGTTACATTGGGAAAATATCTTCATGTCCAAGTTTGGCAACTTCTCGAGTCAAAGGAGGCAGGCATTTGCTTGCTTGATTTCTGCAGTCTTTGATTGAGTCCTATAGCTTGTGCACTTATGTGACCCATCAGAGGCAGTTATGGTGCGGCGGTAGAGATGAACAGATGATGAAGACTCTGCAGGTGAATCTGTTGTGATGTATCTTATGTATTTGTGCATCTTTGCAATGGATTGGTCACTCTATTTTGGAGTAGGCTCGGAGACGTAGCCAGGAGATCTGCTGAACTCCGTAATCAAATCGTGTCCCTAATGTGCTTGAATGATTTTTCATTTTCATGTGGATGATTCTATGTTACACACTTATATTATGCTCATGTTCACTTGCACTAACGTCAGAAAAACGATCCTATTGGTCCCGATTGTTTTGAGCGGGTTTGATGTCTTTCCGGGCTCGCCCCCAGGATTAGATCATCATCATAGGAATCTCTACAGAGCCATCCCTTTTTCATGCTGGATGTACATCTACATAGCCAGTCCTTTTTCATACTGGATGTATCATCACACAGAGCTAGTCCTTTTTCATACTAGATGTGGCATCCACTCAGAGCTAGTCCTTTTTCATACTGGATGTATCATCACACAGAGCTAGTCCTTTTTCATACTAGATGTGGCATCCACTCAGAGCTAGTCCTTTTTCATACTAGATGAGTCTTCACAGGGCCAGTCCTTTTTCATACTAGGTGTGGGATCCACTCAGAGCTAGGCATTTTTCGTACTAGATGAGTCTTCACAGAGCAAGTCCTTTTTCATATTGGGTGTGGCATCCACACAGAGCTAGTCCTTTTTCATACAAGATGAGTCTTCAAAGAGCCAGTCCTTTTTCATACTGGGTGTGGCATCCAAACAAAGCTAGTCCTTTTTCATACTAGATGAGTCTTCACAGAGCCAGCCCTTTTTCATGCTAGATGTGGGATCCACGTAGAGCTAGTCCTTTTTCATACTAGATGTGTATTCACAGAGCCAGCTATTTTTCATGCTGGGTGTGGAATCCATACATACATCTGACAATGGAAGGAACCAATCCTCTCACCATGTCACAGCTCTTACATCCGACCATGGAAGGAACCAATCCTCTCACCATTGCGAAAGAGTATAGCACTTATATCTGACCATGGAAGGAACCAATCCTCTCACCATGTCAGAATGGCACAACACTTACATCTGATCATGGAAGGAACCAATCCTCTCACCATGTCAGAAGGGCTTAGCACGGACATATTACTTCCTCTTGGGAGGCATCTCAATCTGGAGAACACCAATCTTCTCCCTGAAGTATTCAAGCTTCACCCTAGATAATGGCTTAGTCAACACATCAGCTATTTGTTCGTCCATCGCAACATACTGGAGCTTCACTACTCCTCTCTGCACCATATCCCTGATATAGTGATACTTGATCTCAATATGCTTCGACTTGTCATGGAATACTGGATTCTCTGACAACTTTACACAACTCTGGTTGTCATAGTATATACAAGTAGCATCTAATTGGAGATCAAATAAATCAGATAGTAGCTTCCTCAGCCATACTGCCTCACAACTAGCTGAACAGGCTGCAACATACTCTGCTTCAGCTGTACTCAGTTCCACATAGGATTGCTTCCTACTAAACCACGAGATCATACCTGATCCCATACTGAAGCAACACCCTGAAGCACTCTTCCTATCGATGGCATTTCCTGCCCAATATGAATCAACATAACCCTCCAGGTTAGTCTTTTGACCAGTCTTATACTTGAGCCCATAATCAACTGTACCCTTCAGGGACCTCAAAATATGCTTTGCAGCAGTTAAGTGAACATGTCTCGTATCTGTCAAGTACTGGCTCAAGGTGTTCACAGCAAAGCAAATATCTGGTCTTGTGTTCGTCCGATACATCAAGGACCCAATCATCTGACGATACATCATGGAATCAACTGTCTCTGATGAAGAATCACTCAATAGCTTCAGGTTTGATGCCATAGGTGTGGTTAATGCCTTGCAGTCCATCATCCCAAATCTCTTCAGGATCTCTACTACATACTTCCCTTGTCCAAGGAAGATTCCATCCATAGTCTGCCACACCTCCATCCCTAGAAAATAATGCATCATACCCAAGTCCTTCATTTTGAACTTGGCAGCAAGCTTTCTCTTTGTATCAGTAATCAACCCATCCATACCTGTCACAAATAGATCATCTACATATAGCAGGAGTATCACTGGGTTGCCATCTTCAACCTTGTAGTAAAGGTTGGAATTTGCTTTACTCTTGGTAAATCCCAAACTGGATAGAAAGTTGTCAATTCTTCCGTACCATGTCCTGGATTCCTGTTTCAAAGTGTACAGGGCTTTCTTCAATTTGCACACATGAGAATCCCTATCACGTGTCTCAAAACCGAGTGGCTTCTCAACATACACTTCCTCTTCTACTACACCATTCAAGAAAGCAGTCTTGAAATCCATTTGGTGTATCTTCCATTTCATCACTGCAGCCAAAGCATGTACTGATCTGATAGAAGTGTATCTAGCTACAGGTGCAAAGGTTTCTTCATAGTCTATTCCTTCTTTTTGTGAGAAGCCATGAGCAACAAATCTTGCTTTATATTTCTCTATGCTACCGTCTGCAACATGCTTAATCTTGTAGATCCACTTGGAAGTTACAACTAACTTCCCTTCTGATCTTGGGACAAATTCCCAAACACCATTCTTCATGATCAATTGATATTCTTTGGTCATAGCATCCTTCCATTATTTCCATTCTGTCGCTTCTTCATAATTGGAAGGTTCTTTATCAATGAAGTCACATAGCAATGCTACATAACTGGAACAGGATCTAGTCCTCTTTCTTTCTCTAAGATTCTCTTCTGGAACCCCATATCTTTCCGCATCTTGGATAATCTCTCGTACCCAAGCAGGTTTTCTCTTGTGAGGGTTCTTCTCTTGAGGTGGATGTACAGGTCTTTGTGGTTCTTCAAATTCTCGATCTTCTTCTTGAGTTTCTTCATTCATGATTGTATCATGAGTTCTGGGAGCTTCTACTTCTTCAGTTTCTTCAACAGGTTTCTATCTGGATTTGATGTAGGCTGAATCTTTGTCAAATGTTTCATCCCTGCTGATATCAATCTTCTTGAACCTTGGCAAGTATATTCTGTAAGCCTTCGAGCTTTTAGAGTATCCTACAAATATACCCTTCTTTCCTGAAGGATCTAATTTTTTTCTCTTCTCTCTTGGAATGTGTATGTACACAGGACAAGCAAATATTCTGAGATGGCTGACCTCTGGTTTCTTACCAGAGAAGACTTCTTTAGGAGTCTTGTTCTCGAGTACTCTGTGTGGAGTACGGTTCTGTACATACACTGCTGTTCTGGCTACTTCTGCCAAAATATGCATAGGAAGATATTTATCATGAAGCATAGCTCTTGCAGCTTCCATGATAGTTATATTCTTCCTTTCTGCAATTCCATTCTATTGTGGATTATAAGGACTGGACAAATCCCTCTTAATCCTTGAGTCTTTACATAATTCCTTGAACTCATTTGAAGTGAATTCTCCGTCATTGTCTGATCGAAAAGTCTTGATCTTCTTTTCAGTGTGGTTCTCTATCAAGGCTTTGAATTCCTTGAACTTGCTGAATACTTCATCTTTATTCTTCATGAAGTAAATCCATGTCTTCCTAGAAAAGTCATCAGTAAAAGAAACATAGTATGCATACCCGCTTATAGAATTTGATGACATTGGTCCTCATACATCGGAGTGGATGATTTCCAAGTTTCCTTTTGCCTTGCTCTCACTACTTGGAAATGTCTTCTTTGTATTCTTTCCTTTCGCACATCCTTTGCAGACCCCTTCATGTTTTTCTTGAATTTCTGGAAGACCTTCAACAGCTTTACTTGCAAGTGGTAGTGCTCTGTAATGCACATGTGAAAGCCTTCTATACCAAAGTTCATTTGGTTCTACTGAGTCATGAACCAAAGCTTGTTCTGGTTGGCCCCTCAATTTGTATAGACCTCCCTCTTGTTCCCCAATCACTACTACATCATCAAAAGTATTTCCCTTTGGCCACATAAGAACTTGGCCATCTACAAAATCAACCCTCATTCCTTTTGCATCCAATGCGGATATGTAGAGGAGGTTCTTCTTTAGTCCTGGAACAAATAATGCATTCTTCATCTTCAAAGACTTTCCAGAGTCTAGTATGTAGGAGGATTCACCACTACCTTTTATCGGATACTGGTAGTCATCCCCAAGTTTCACCTTGTGAGGTGACTCATGTTTAGATAGCTTCACAAATGAATCTTTGAATCCCGTCATGTGCTTGGAAGCACCACTGTCTATGAGCCAATCATTGCTTCCATGTGAAACAGTTCCTGTAAGAGCAGAGATCAGCACATGTTCTTCATCACTTGAAGAATCACTTTCTTGTCTGGTTCTCTTTGTGGAAGGTTCATCATCCTCTACAGCATGAGCACGATGTCTTCTCTTGATTCCCTTATTCTTCTTTGAATTCCATTTGTTAGGACATAATTTGGATATGTGACCTTTATCATCACATGTGTAACATCTAACAGTATCCCAATCTCTTCTAGAGTGATAAGGCTTACCTTTGGAGTGATGATGGTCCCTTTTGGTTTTCTTGGTGTGGGTGGTAAGAGCTTGATCTTCACTTTCCATATTTTTTTCTCAAGCTGCTATCCGAGCGCCTTCTTGAGAACATTCTTCCCATAGTCTGCTGAACTTGACTAACTTCTTTCTGGCATAGATCCCTTGAATGAAAGAGTCCCATGATCTAGGGATACCTTTCAAGGTGGTCATCACAATTTTTGTATTTTCCACTTCTTCATCTACTACTTCCAGCTGCTTCTTGATCTGAGAGACCCTTGTAAAGTAAGACTGAATAGTCTCAGCATTCTGGATCTTTACATTCTTCAATTAGTTTTTCAGAGTCATCTTCCTATTTATGTTCTTCCCTTCAAACAATTTGGTTAGGGCATCAAACATAGCTTTAGGTGTCTTGAGGGAGGACACATGTGGTATGAGGTGATCCTTGATAGAATCAACAATGATTCTCTTTTCCATAACCATCTTCTTCTTATGTAAGGCCTTAGCCTCATCTCCCTCTAGAACTGGAACCTCCTCACTAATATAGGAGTCCAACTCATTTTCTTCCAGCACTAGAGAGATCCTATACTTCCAGGCTCAGAAGTTATTAGCTCCCTCAAGCTTTTCATCAAGCTTGGTATGATGAGAAATCTTAGACTGAGAAACTCAAATGGAAATACAAAAGATTTAGATCTTACCAGGTCAAGATGTCGGATCTGAATTTGGAGTTGAAATCCTGTAGTGCTGGTTCAGTAGAAAAATAGGGTTTTTCTTTTCTGGAGTTCTGTCCACCCAAATGCCTTGAAATTTATCCCTAACTTCAATTTTTGGGAGGAGATCAATCTAGGCCTGGGCTCACTAAAAAATTCCTCTTCTGTGAAAAGCCCTAATTTCTGGTAGTAGTGTAGGGTCCAAAACTGAAAAACCTCAGAATTGGATTCTGCTTCGACAGAAAGATGTGCCCTAAGGAGGAGAGTTGTTCCACCTTAATTTTGATGAAAATATATGGAGAAAGATCCACAAAATAGGAAGCCCTAGTTCTCACAGCTGCATAGTGTCTTCTTCTCAGGTTAGCTCTGATACCATGTTAGTTTTTCTATCATTAAGCTAGCATGACATTAGGATCTTTAACTGAGAGAATAACAAGTACAACAATCAAACACAAGAGACAATGAACACTGTGTTTATCCTCAGGAAAACTATAAATGGTGAAAACCCCGCAACTTCCTTTGAGAAAGAATCAGCACCAAAAGTAGAACCCAAAATAGTAAGAGATCTCCCGACAGTAGTAACCTTCTTTCTATCTAGCCCCAGTGTCTTCTCCTTGCTCAACTATGCGCTACACTTGAGTCTGTATAATATGTGTGCTAAATAGAGAGTCCAACTCTCTATTTATACTAATCCCGACATGACTAAAACCCTACTAGGGCCGACCTCACTAGGAGAGTCTAATAACCCTAGTGCCCTGGAACTGCGGGGACTTTAACCCTTATACAATAGGAGGGTTACCCACCATGACTTGACATGACTTGTTTACATTATAGATCTTCCCGATAGGAACATCGGGGCATGACATGACTCAAGTACATCCCGGAATAAACATCGGGTTACAATATATAAGAAATACAAGTGAAATACATTTCAAAGTTACATATACATCAACAAATTGATTTTTCATTCAATTAATCAGCTACTTAGTGTTTATGCACAAACTGTGGGAATTATCTTTGAAATAAAAAGACTTCCTTGGGTTGACAATTTATATTGAGCATTATGCATGTTAGTTGTAACTAACTAGCATATAGAGTGACCAACATTTTGGCACCGTTGCTGAGGAAGATAATTATTAGACACCATAGTAGTTGCATCTGTTCATTTTTCTTCTATTTCTAAGCTTGCATGTTTTGGGTTGCATGAATACGAGGAGAGTACATTGTGACATTCCTAGAACTCCCAGAACTCCCCAGAATACTAATTTGTTAGGTGTTTGAGGTCGTGGTAACAATCCTACGTTGGGGAGAAGGACATTCATCGACGATCTAGTTTCTAGAACCAATTCTTATATCGGAGCTCGCCATTAGGGATTCTCTATCAGAAGAAGTCCAATTACCGCTAGAGTGGAAGAATCAGTTTCCATCGTGGAGAATACAGGACAAGCTGCGACACCATCATGTGTCCCTGTAGATGAAGACAGAGTCAGTGCTTTGGGAGCAAGTGACTGGGAAGTTGTTTACCACATAGACGGGAGGAAGGTGAAAAAGGATGAGTGGACATAGCTTCATCGGAAGTGGGAGGATTAGAGAAAGAGAATACAGGAGAAAAAAAAGGAAAATATGAATAATAGATGTGAACCCGAAGATCATGAGGAAGTGGTGGGGGACAACCATCACAATGACAATGACCCCCCGCAGGAAGGGACAATTTCCACACTCCAGTTCCCCATTCGGTAGCCAGCTGGACAAGCTCCCATGAAAAATATATCACCATCTGTATTACCACATTTTCATGGGAAGGCTACTGAGGATCTAGATGAGTTCCTCTTCGAATTTGACATCCTCTACCATAGATATGACTATAATTCCAGTGAGCAGAAGTTAAAAAATTTCCCTGCTTCTTTGAAAGATAATGCTATGCATTGGTTTATGAGCCTGGCTGGTGAAACTCTCACCACTTGGGATCAAATGAAGCAGGTGTTCCTTGAAAAATACCAGGAGTATTGTAACTGTCACATACCACAAATTGCAAAAACATTTTATGTTTTAGGAGACATTATGTTTTAGATTTTATTATAAAGTTTGTAATTAATGATCAAGTGGGGTCAAGGATAATTGCATTTAATTGCTAAATGTTTTTTTAATTAACAAATGAAAGATGAAACAACAACTTAAGGAGGCTGTTAAATGAGTTTTTTATTGGCCACTTGGTGGAATAGGCTGGGTTGAGAGCATATTGAAACTTGGTAGCATCCTCAAACTACTTCTAACTGTTGCAGGACGAAACTTCCCTATTTTTGTGGTCATGTTCCCCAAGAAAGTGGAACAAGAGCATGTTCCTCATTAAGTGAAAAACTGACCCAAAATACCTTGGCATGCTGATAAAACTACCCATTGAATTTAGCTAAGGCTGATCTCATTCTTGACTTGTGAAATTTCTTAGTGAAATTGGTGCACAAGAAATTCGATGGAGGGGACAGGCTGAAGTGTTTGAGTGGAAAGTGTTGATTTATTGAACTAGTATAGATGTTTTGAGTTGAGTTCTTACTGCTACAAGAAGAAATATTACTACTGATTACTCTGTGGAGTTGCAGAGGTTTCTAAACCCATTCTCTCACCTAGTGAATTCAACCAGGTGGACCAGCAGACAGGCTCGGGGGTCCTAATATTTGCAGCTCTACTGTCTTCAGGACTTGGTTGGGAGGAATGTGCTCCTTAAGTTGTTGTCTCCTCTGCTATATTACCAAGTTCTACATGTTATTTCTAATTTCTCTATGCAAGTATATAAATATGGAATGTATAAATTTAGGAATTGATACAACTATATGTCTATTTGTTAGTTAATTAAATCTTTTATTGATCTATGATTCATAAGTTCTATTTCAGTTATGTATTAGAATAAATGATTTAGGGTTAGCTTAATTTTATTGATGAATAAAAATACCTGACTATATTTTTCCACACCTCTGAAGAGGTAGTACTTTAGTACAGTAGGTGAAATTTAATTTTGATGGTTAAATAAAATCATGAAATATAGGATTATGTTTATTTACTTTCTACTAATTTTTTATAGAAATGTTAAGAAGAAAGATTTCCTCTATTTTTTCAGAAGTTTCCTTACTTAGTTTACATCTGTTTAAAACATAAATAAAAAATATCATAAAGGAAGGTATCTTAGAAAATAGTACACACTTTGTGTAATTGTGTTCTTTTTAATACAGTATTAATCAGTATATTTTAGCTTAAACTTTTATAAACACATATATCTATTAACTATTATAGGAGATAGGAAAAAAAATATAAATACGAGATAAACATAAAAATGAAATTATAGTTATCACATAGGATTTGAAAATAACATTTAAGTAATTTCATTATTACTGTAAGTAAACATCAAATATCAAACACACTAAAGTAAAATAACTAATTCTAAGTTTTAAACTATCATATTATTTAATAGTAAAAACAATTAACAGTGTAGAGAATATTTTAAAATATAATAACCTTATTTTTTTCTGGGTCAAAAAAAGAAAACCAAAACAAGTAATGAGATTAACCGCATCCAAATATTTACTATATATATATATATATATATATATATATATATATATATATTATAACCAATCTATAACTATATTAAATTATATNTACAATAAACAGAGTTATAATAATAACCAAAACTAAATTTAAAACTAATTTATGATGATAATAATCTAGTCCGGGTCAGAGGGTCGAACCCTACAACCACGAGAAATTTTCTCTTCTCACCATTCTTAACAAAAATAAAAAATTACGGACTTTTACAAACAATGAAACCCTTGCTTTATCTTTTATCAAAACCATTCTCACATACAAGTAAATAACCGCAAGGCATTTCAAAATTTCATTATTTTAACCTTAAATATCCAAAACAGAAAAACCCTACAGTCCAAGTCTTCCATAAACTTCCTTCAATTTACAGTTCGGTGCCAAACTGTTGGCTTCCAACACAGTAAATATTTTAGATCTTAATCAAAACATAAAAGAATTCAAACCCTATTTAAAGCATAAGTAAAATCCAACTAAACACAGTTACGAACAAATGGCCTTTGCAAGTATTTCTGCAAAATAGTATACGACAACACAGCCTTCACAACCACAACATGGTTCAAAATGAAGCTACGACAAAAGAACTTCAGTCTTGGTGAAACAGTACTCATTCAAACCCCCACACACTCATAGAAGGAAACCTCAGGCATGAAACCAAGGCTTACCTAGTTGGTCGAGAAGCCTGGAGACCCTCCTCATGAAGTATCATATGCCTCCGAGCTTGTAGTAGTACCTATATAATAAGTATGCACAGAAGGATTGCAAAAGGTTAAGTTCTTATTCAAAAAAACAAAAAAACTTGTTACAATAAAGAGCTAATAAGGCTTTTGCAAACAGAGTTAATGAGTTACATCGAGATAAGATTATCCTCGGCCACACAATAGTTTGCTTTACACAGCAACCCTAGCCAAGGACAAACTTCAAACCCTCATAGCTGGGCAGGAGAAAACCACAAGCTAAAAACCTTGACGAGACTCAGAAGTAACAGTAAAAGTCACGCTAAACAAAAAACTCCCTAGTGTCATTCGATTTCCACAAGAAATCCGAGTGTTTCAGATCGAGTAATCACACTGTATTTTTTTTGGGAAAATTAGCCTGGCTAGTACGCTGGTCGAGTCACTTACAGAGATGTTCATTGGCATCAAAATTCATCAACCACAGAACCAAATGATGGCATCAAAGGCCCAAGGGGCCAAGAGCTTCGCGGCGCAATCCACAGTAGTGAAGGTTGGCTAAAAAATGTGATTTTTTAGGATTTTATCATTTTTGTCGTAGGGTTATCCAAAACGTAACCCTATCCACTAAACTCCAACCATGTGGACTCCACTAACATACAAATCGCATGGGTTTTGATAGTGTTTTCTCCATAGTCCCATTTGGTCTTGGGAGAACCTGCGATGCAACTTTACACATGTTATTGACCTATGCATGATCAAAGTTTAAAACTTAAATGTAGTATTATATCGCATATGCTTGTGATCATTTTCACAAATTTCTAAATATATCTAGACTTTAGGTTTTTACTTGTTTAAAGTGAATATCATGGTGCAAGTTAATACAATGGCCTATATAATACCTTGGTAAAAGTAAATAAGGCTTTGTATTATTTTCAATAGATTGTCTTATCATATTGTAGCATGTGGGTAGGATCTAGTTACCAAAAAAAAAATAGGACAAGTTATGAGATTTGAAAAGTTTTAATCATAGTTAGGCTAGGAACATAAGCTTCTACTTTGCTTATATTTCCAAGTACTTATGCATCTAAATAAATTATATAGGTGACATATCTCCTTATGCCTACAATGGGATAGAAACATAGACCTTTAACATTTTGCAAATGCTAAACTAATTCAAGAATTGGAAAGGAAATAGGTTGATAATACCTTCTTACACACAACGTTAAGTTAAATAATTATTCTAGCATATTAGTTTTGCAAGTTGAGACAATTGGTCTTGATCCTAAAACTGGAAAACAAAACGTTATACCTGTAAAAAGGACCTGTACAAGAACCATTATTTCATTGCATTAGCTTCAAGAGCTAAGTAATCCTTGACATGAACTGAAGTACCTTCATTTTAAAACAAGAAACAAACCTTAGTGCATAGTAAGCAAACACTTGTTTTGCAGCTCTTACTACTTCATATTATTACTTTCTAAATCAATCTTTAAACACTTAATTATAAATGTAGATAATGAAGAATGCAAGTATCAAAATTAATAACTCGATCTGTTTAGTATCTAGGATAGACCTTAGTTTGTAAATTGTTGAGCCGCAAAAAGACCACATTTTATTCATAATTTCACATACTATTTATCACTTAATTCCATTATATCCTTCCATAAAACCATTAACATTCACCACTTTCATAATAAATATCGGTTTATATTACCATTTTCCAAATTATTTATTTTTGAGTATTTTGAGTGAATTTATAGTTAATTATTGATAAAAATAACATATTTTCATTATACTTTAAATTTGGGTGAGTTTGGTGATGTGTACAGGTGTATTTGAAGACTTTAGCAAGCTCAAAAGTGGCCACCTAGCTTTACATTCAAATTTCATCTTTTAGATATGAGCTAACTTCAAGGAGAAGATCATGGACATGTGGAGAGAATATCTCATCCAATATTTGGTTGATGATTTAAAGGGATGAGTTGTAGATTTGTTGAGGATTTGGGGGGATATGTTGTCTATTTGTTAAGAATTTTAAGGGACAGGTTGAGAGAATAGTGGATCTGTAATTATGATCACTTATCTCGAATTCATGTATAAATAGGAGGGCTCTCTCCTCATTTTGGTTAGAGGCCTCTCTAGTGGTTTGGAAGTAGAAGATAGTCTAGATCTCTTTCAAATTTAGTCATAGAATAGATATTGAGTGTTATGTAATGCAGATGATGCTTATTGCACTTCCTTTGACTCTCTTATATTAATATAGATTTTCAACAATTTCTTTCTTATGAGTTCTTAGTATAGAATTTCAGTTAATTTCTTTCTTATGAGTTCTTAGTATAGAATTTCAATTATTTCTTTTTATGCATTTTCAGTATTGATTTTATGTGAGTTCACAAGTTAATTTCGATTGCTTTATATGAGTTTATTTCATACAATTTCAGTCTTGCTTTATTAAGTTAATTTATGCAATTTTATGTTTTCTGTAATTATATTTATTTCCATATAATTTCATGTTTTGTGTAATTAGATTTATTTTCATGTAATTTCTTGTTTTCATAAACTAGATTTAATTTCAATTACATGTATTTTTTATTACAATTATCTAGAATTTTATATTAGGTTCAGCGACACTTTGCTCCTGCATATATTTTGTTTGTGCCTCACAAGTTTACGCTCTCCCTAGGTTGATAATTAAATCATTGGAATTTTATTATAATTTGATAAATGTTTTTACTCAACATTTAGATTGTTTTTATTTTCATTATTTATGATAGATCTATTTTCTCTCACAAAATAATAAGTGTTTTTCAGGATAAATTAGCAATGGAACTTGGTTATAGCATGAAGTATATTTTTACAGAATATAAATACGAAGGACTATATGAAGGATCGAAGGATAATCCAAATGAAATACCACATGAAAATCTAAACTTGGTGATATTATAACACTTATGACTAAAATTTGCTAACTAAATTTTGTTTTAGTTTTTACCTCCATGAGAATGCTTTGAACTTAAAAGTTTTTTTTAGTTATCATTTCAGTGTTAGTAATCCTATCATTTTACTCAATCATGCATATAAACTATCAAATGCCTAATTTTCTTGTAGATCAATCTTATCATAAATGCAAATTATACATTTTTGTATCATATGTTCAACTTGTCCAAAGTTTTACTTTCGACATGGTTGAACTAATTATAAACTTTATGAACTCATTCATTCATGCATATACTTGTTGCTGGCTCACATTTCAAAGTTCGCTTTGACAGTACGATCTCTTATCTTTTTCTTTGCTCGGTGAGACCTGGCATTTCTCCGGTATGGGGGAATGTTGAACCTCATTTTGTTATCATTTTTGGCATTCAAATTTCGTATTTAAATACATGTTTTGTTATGTTTTTTCATAATTTATGTCATGTAGATCATTATTTAGTATGAGGTAAGAACAAATTTAATGTTTATTCAACTTTGGTTATTAATATCACTTTTTATTTTATTTTATTAACTTAAATCTATATTATTTAAGGCATGTCTAATATATTAATTAATATGTGTATTTGTTTGTAGGTTATGTAGTATGTTTGGGAGAATTGATAAACAAGACGCATTCAACTTACCATTCAGCCCAATCTGCGCAACCACCATTCAGCTTATTATTCACCCGATCTGTGCAATCATCGTCGAGTTCATCACGCAGCTCACTGTCTATCTTCTCGTCCAGATCGCTAATCAGTTTGTGCGCTATCCATAACCGATCCCAAGTATTAAACATTGAAGTAATCTGCAAACCATTTTGTTGACCATGTGCCCAGGTGATAGCATAATCAACAATTTAGAAGGATCGCGAGTGCGTTGATTTCGCCAACACCAAGTTGCTCACTACCCATGCATTTAAAGAAGGCACACTCTTGTTCTAGAATCGTTTGTGGCCTCTTCCAAACTCGCCACCAGCCTACGCATTTAAAACAATGAACGACCTGCGTTTTGAAAGATCGCCCTCACGCCAGTTCTTGTGCCACATATGAAGTCTGTTCATGCTGATGAAGGACCTGTGTTCCAGAAACTCTCCATCATGTACATTTTCTGCACTCATCACTACTTCACCAGCACACTAGGGAAGGGACAAATTCGCTACACAATGCCACGTTCATGCTGAAGAGATCGAGATCACATTAAAAGAGGCAGATGCTCATGCGCTGGCCTATGAACAATTATTTCCTTTTATGATTGACTAAATTTAGAAGAGCAGTCGACCACTAAAGGATCGAATTGCTCAATCTCTTGAAAATTGTGTGTATATAAACACCTCCAAACAGAGAGATAGGCGATTGATCAATCCATTAGGTAGATAGTTAGTCTGTTTTAAGAGAAGAAGATTGTAACTATGTTCCTTCTTTTTAATAGAAGCTCTACACCTTGCTATTTATAACTATGTGTGAAATCATTTGCGAGCCATTACTCATAATTGTTGAGAGGGCCCCTCGACAATTCATGGTCTCTATTTCCGTATGAGTTTTTGTTATCTCTTCATCACAGATAAGTAGTTTTATTTTTAATTTGTTTATATTTGTTTCTCTGTTCTCTGTAACATGCATTTACCGTAGTTAATATAATTTACACTGTGTTGTTAATGTAGTTCTCGTTTATAAAATTAAATGGTCGGCCACGTATAGCTTATTTCTAGTTTTTCTTTCAGTGTTTTCCTATCAAGTTAGTGCATAAATTTATGTGAGTCTTAGGTATAATTTATAATTAGAAATTAGTTTTGCTGCTTTTTGTTTAAACTATAAATTAGTTCAGCTATGTTTTAGTTTGTTTTATTTTATAATAGAAACAATATTTTTATACCCATAGATTAGTAATTGCTTTTGATTATTTTAATTGTTAAGTATGTTTAAATTCTGTCATTTATGCATTTTGTTTTCATATGCACAAAATTAATTGATAATTAAATCATTTAGGTCTGTTTTTATTATTTTCTGTGTACATTCGGACTGTGTGTTTGGACATTCATTTGGACCTTCCTTCCAGACTCTCGCCCATCCTTCCATTTGACCTTTAGCATTCCTAGCTTCGTTTTAAACCTATTTTTCATTTTTGTTTCTTTGGATTTTTTATTATGCTCTGATTGTATTCTTTAGATAATGCTTATGTTTTTATTTGAACCGTAGATTAGATTGTTTAAAGTATTTACTGAGTTTTATCCTTAGTTTTCCTCTTTCCAACCCATACTTTGAGTTATGCGTTGTGGTTTTGTTTCTTTTGGTTTTCAATTTTATTTTTAATAGTGATGTAATGTTTTGAAATTATGTTATTGGTTTGGTTTGATTTATTTCTTTGTATATGGATTTTTAGGATTAGGTGTGTTAATTGCTAGTATACTAGTACCTTGTAAATTGATCATATTGATAAGACCTATTCCTTTCAGTGTGTGATTATTGAAGAGACTTGTAGAAAGAACTTAAAATTATCTTTATTGAGTTTTCTATTTGCTTTTCTTACTCGTTTTCCATTCACTTATTAGTCAATTCTTTCTTCCCAGCTTTTCAAGTAGTTGTTGATAATATATATTTTGAGTGAGAAATTATTTGTTTATAAATTATCTACCCATTGTGATTGTATTTCCAAATATGTACTTTCTGTGAATAGTTAGCTCTTGAAGTTATTTAATAGGTTTTTTTATATTCTTATTTGTTAGTTGAAATAACATAGTATGATATTATCCTAATAGGATGTTTTTGCTTTAATCACATTAATAATTAAATTTTTAGGAATTTGATTCGGTTTTTCATTTTGAAATATTTTTCAATCTTTTGTTTATTAAAGTATTTTTACAAAGCCCTAAGCCCTAGAAACCCCTTTACCTTAGCATATATTTTGTAGCAACTCTAAGCCTACCAACCGGGTCGAATAATTAAATATTAGGTGTATTTAAGATAGTAGAACACAATTTAAAAAAAAACATTAATACATGAGTAATAAAACTTAAAAAAAAACAACAAAACCTGCATAAAAAATGTTAACATTGTAGATATATATATATATATTAAAATAAAAAATTTAAAAATAAAATAAAAAATAAAACCTAAATCTCTAAAATACAGTTGTAAATCTTTTACTGTTTTACTGTTCAGCCTTTCAGGCCTCCATATGAAACTTGCAAACAGTTCTTCAAACGCCTCAGCGTTTTAGGCTTCCATGAGCAACGTGCAAACATAAAAAATAAAACTATCCACGGATCTGTAAATAAGAGCCTCTGGATCACTAGTAAAAATGCATGTACGGATTTGAAGCATGCTAGATGATATCATGGGTTGGTTGATGATGAAACAGTCAAAAGATATCGTGTCCCGGATCTATGTTTGAGAAGACTACCACGACGTCAAACCTAGATAATGCTTGGTTGATGATGAAACAGTCAAAAGATATCGTGTCCCGGATCTATGTTTGAGAAGACTACCACGACGTCAAACCTAGATAATGCTGGAGGCATCTAGACTAATCTCAAGCTGAATACTAGAATATGGGAATGAAAATCAGCCAAGATAGTTTGGTAGAATTGGCGAGTGCACTTAGAACAGGACTGAGTGCACTTAGAACGGGACTGAATTGGCGAGTGCCCAATTTACAACACACAAGTCTGGACGAATCTTAAGTTAGATTTAAAGCTTGGCGTGAACTTCATGGAAGAACCAAAAGTTGACTATAACATGATCTGATTGACTACAATCCTGCATTCTCAAAACTGCGAATTTAATATTTGGCAATCTTAATATGAGTAAATCTTCTCGATATGTAGAGTAAGGCACTGTCATTTCATAAACCTGCGGTGATTTAACCCCTGGATTATAAAATAGGTACCATATAAAATTGTGAAGTAATAACATAATTGGCTATTTTGCAAGCTAGCGACAATACAAATAATTATGCAAGTAATAGAGACGACCTGATAGGTGAAAGTGATGTTAACACATTAATGGTGAGCTTCTGCATTTTATGATTAGATTATTCAGAGCCAATTGTGCTTTTCTGCCTTGTTCTTGTGGTAATATTTTGCTTTGGTAGCTCAGAATCATACTATATAATTGTCACTATTTCATAAATTAAGAAACTAAATATTGCACAATTCAAATAAATCAGGCAGCAAGGGAAAAATGCTCTCTGCTTGTGAAACAGAAGCAGAGCTTTATAAGGGATGAAGCTGAAGGAATTTCCCAAGAGAATGTGTATATTTTATCACAAACTAAGGATGACGAACACATTGACAGTAGTACGATTGCCAATTTAGAAAATTTAAATGTTTGCCTCGTTGAAACTGGTGAGAGTGTCAAATCGCCAAATGGAAACAATATTCAGGCATGTGAAGATCTAGTAAGTTTTTTAGGTAAGGATGTAGTTCTGTCTCTCCTTTTTAAGTAGTTATGTTGAACATAAAGTATTGTTTTATCCACTTCTTCGGCAACGACGTCTCCTCTTGTTTTTATGTTAAGAACAATCTCCCGATCTCCATCACTCGGAGTAATCAAGAACATAAGCATATTATAACCGTCTCCATGCACAGTCCCATAGTTAAATTTTGAATGTTGCTTTAAACAATATATTTATTTCCCTTCTCATGGAAGGAATTCGCCTTTAGTATTAAGACATTTATATAATAAAAATGAATTTCTTTTGTATTATAATGTATACAACATTATTGATAATAAGATAATCACTTGTTAATAATCACTTGTTAATTATTTACATCGTACAAAATAATAAATCCCACTTTATAATAGTTTTTCTATCACTAATAATAAAAAGGATAGCATTTAATATCCATTATATTTATTCTTAAAGTAAGGTATATTTTTTTGTTTGTTTGTTTTTTACTATACTTATCTTATGAATGATAGTATTCTTAATACGAATCCTACCTATTTGATTTAGGTAGGATTTGATTTAGTTATTTTTTATTTTATTTAACTTAATAATTAGCTTTATGTTAATAGGTAGGATATATATAAGCTTATTAAAGGCTTGTGATAAATAGTAATTGTTTTCAATTTATGAAGACATCTAGAACTCTAGGCGGTTAATTATACATTTAGGTTCCTTTTCTTCCAGTTCCGAGGACATTGATACATTTATCTTGTATTTTCCATTACTAAATAATCAAGGTAGAATAGGGGATGTTATATTGGTCTTAATTAGTTTATTTATTCTTGGTAGGATGTGCCCATGCATGGAGACAAGTAGCTTATAAATGTCCTCAAAGATGGCATAACTTGCACATAAATGTTGTGTTCTCATAATCATCATGACTGGTGTGTATTTGAAATTTTCCATGTGATCACAAAATGATCAAAATTGATGTTAATACATTTTATATGAAAACTTTGACCCATGTGATGGAACATCACAAGTCAATCAACTAAGCAAAATTAAAGTTTCTAGCTATCATGTTGAATTGTCGATTAATATGCTTAACTTCCATGTTGACAATGAATATCTCCATGGATGAGGAGATAATTTGTTATTGGTGCCTATGTCATAGTTTTTCTTTGACACACAAGTTATTGTATTATGTTTTGTTATCCTTTTAAAGTTATGACTTAATATTTCATGGCATTATTTTTTATTTTAAATTTTTTATTAGTAAATCATGTAGTCTTATGGGTAGATGTGTTGAGCCGTTTCTTTTCATATTTATGGAAACCGAATGTATAAAAAAATTAAAAATGAATGTATATCTATTTCTTTTCATAGTTATTTCTTTTATTTGTTATAACAACATGAAAAATTAATGTATAAAAAAACACATTAGTAAATAAAAAAAATAAAAAAAATTCAACAACAATAATAAAATATTATTATAACAATAAAATTAAAAATATATATACAAATACAAATTAACAATAGGTAAATAAATAAAATATAATTATAAAAAGTAATCTAAGAAAAACATAAAATCATGTTATTAATAAAATTAATATGCGTCTTTGAAATAGAAGGCTTAGCTGCTGTCACAGCCAAGCCTTCTGCTTAATTTTTATTTTTGCACAGTGGGACCTGGCACATCTTTCGTTCGGGGGAGGAAGGTGGTTATTTCAAGCTATTAAACTCACCATAAACTAAAATCGCTTGTTTGCACACTCCTCTCTATTCAGATCATCAAGATAGCTTGTTTTTAGAGAGGTCAACCACTGAAAGGGTCGACCCTTTCTCCCTATTTGAGCAATCATTACATAAAGACACGCATTCATATACATAAAAGCACATAAAAATTTGTTCTTTTGTAAAATCAAATTTAAAAATATATATATACAAAAACACTGCAATAATAACATTACAAAAAATTAAAAAAATAAAAACTAAAAACATATAAATGAATAAAAAGTATTAGTTAATAAATAAAATCATAAAATTAAATTTTAAATGAATTTAGATTTTTCTCAAAATTTTAAGATCGTTGTGCTAACTTGTTTTTGAAAGTTGCTTCAAAAGGTTTTGACAAGAAAGGTTGCCACTTTCAGGTATAAAAGCATTTCATTTATTTTCTTTGACTTAGATTGTTAAGCATATATTTTTTTGTATTTTCAATGCTCTCACAAGTTGGTTGCAGGAAAATGCTAATCTTTTGCAGATTTAAAGACAAACAAATGGCATGCAGAAATAATTCCCAGAATTGTAGAAAATTTTCAGAGAAATGTTCCATTGAAAACTTGAAGAAGCTGAATTTCCACTAGGTATGTCATGACATTTGCTACCACAAAGAATCATTTCACAAACAAATTACGCCATGTCATGATTTTTTCCCTTTTTCCTTCCAAGCTTATTCGTCATCCATGTCAGAGTCTACTCTTTCTGCCTTATACATCATAACTTCCCACATGTCCACCTTTTTGAGTCACACATTTTCCTTATTTTCACTTTATCTTTTTCCTTATGAATAAAACCATTATGTTTCATTTCCATGACTACACTGCTTTGTTATCCGTGCCATAAAAAAATGGTTTGACCGTGAGATATTTCATCTATAGTCCTACCACTCATTATATACAACTCGTGTTGACTGATGTGGGATTCCTTAAGGCCCACCTTTCAATAAGTCTTACCCCATCGACCTCAGCACATGATCTGGGATAGAAACTAGAGTTAATTTTCAGTACCATGAAGCTTGCATGCCTTAATGTCAATCTCTCTCATTGACAATCATGTGAATACATCAATGTTCCTTAATCATTAGATCATGCAAGTGGCTCGACATCAACTCCTTTATTCACACTTTGCATGATGTACTTAGGTACCTTGGCACTCATTGACATCAATGGTGAGATTGCCTCACATTGGTTAACGACATTCATTAATGGTCGGTAATCCAATGATTTCTTTCCATGTTCAACATTGACACATTTATTCGCATGGTAAGAATTGTACCATTGAGTTTTGTAGCAGGTGAAGACTATATACTTTTCATGATATCATCAACAGTTTTACAACAACATACTTCCAACCATATGAGTACCATAGTTCTACTTTCAGTTCTCATCTTCTACTTCATCCAACTGAGCAGCAGTTCAGATCCTTCACTTCACATTCTATGAATCAGCAACAACCACATTCCTATTGCACAAGTTCATCGACTTTTGGGTAAGTTGGAGGTATGTTGTTTCCTAATATTTAACCATGTAATTCCTTGAATGATAAAAACTGAATGAATTTGGAAAATTCCCTCACTACATTCCCTTTCTCCTTTTCATAAACCTAATCTATCTTAAGTTTGGGGGGGGGGGGGAACTATACATTTCCATTTTACATATTCATCATCTCATTTACCCTTAATAAACATGTCTTTCCCAAACTATGCTCGCATGATTCATAATATGAAAAAAATACTTTTTACTATACATTGATGGTTCATCATTTCTAATGCATGCATACTTTTAAATTCTTATGTATTGCAACAAAAATACAAATAAAACAAGCGAATGTTGTTCACACAAGAACCAACATTTGTTATGGTTGTCAGACAAGAACCAGCCACAAAAATATATATAAAAATGAGAAAAAGAAAAAATCACTGCTACTCATGCATTTCAAATCATGAAATGACTTATTGTTACAAACCATCATGATGTGAAGCCTAGCTATAAAGCCAAAAGTTAAAAAGTGAATCAATGCATAGTTGCACGAGGACATGCAAACATTCAAGTTGGGGGGTATGTGGAGCCACAAAAAGACCACATTTTATTCATCATGTCACATACTATTTATCACTTTATTCCATTATATCCTTCTATAGAACCATTAACATTCACCACTTTCATAATAAATATGGGTTTATATTACCATTTTCCAAATAATTTATTTTTGAGTATTTTGAGTGAATTTATGGTTAATTATTGAAAAAAATAACATGTTTTCATTATACTTTAAATTTGAGTGAATTTGGTGATGTGTACAAGTGTATTTGAAGACTTTAGCAAGCTCAAAAGTGGCCACCTAGCCTCAGATTCGAATTTCATCTTCTAGATATGAGCTAACTTAAAGGAGAAGATCATGGACATGTGGAGAGAATATCTCATCCAATATTTGTTTGAGGATTTAAAGGGATGAGTTGTAGATTTGTTGAGGATTTGGGGGGATGAGTTGTCTATTTGTTGAGAATTTTAAGGGATAGGTTGAGAGAATAGTGGATCTGTAATTATGATCACTTATCTTGAATTCATGTATAAATAAGAGGGTCTCTCTTCATTTTGGTTAGAGGCCTCTCTAGTGGTTTGGAAGTAGAAGATAGTCTAGATCTCTTTTAGAGTTAGTCATAGAATAGATGCTGAATGTTATGTAATGGAGATTATTCTTATTGCACCTCCTTTGACTCTCTTATATTAATATAGATTTTCATCAATTTCTTTCTTATAAGTTCTTAGTATAGAAATTCAGTTAATTTTTTTCTTATGAGTTCTTAGTATAGAATTTCAATTATTTCTTTTTATGCATGAGTCAGTATTGATTTTATGTGAGCTCACAAGTTAATTTTGATTGCTTTATACTAATTTATTTCATGCAATTTTAGTCTTGCTTTATTAAGTTAATTTATGCAATTTTATGTTTTCTGTAATTAGATTTATTTCCATCTAATTTCATGTTTTCTACAATTAGATTTATTTTCATGTAATTTCTTGTTTTCATAAACTAGATTTAATTTCGATTACATGTATTTTTTATTACAGTTATCTAGAATTTTAGATTAGGTTCAGCGACACTTTGCCCTTGCATATATTTTGTTTGTGCCTTGGCAAGTTTACGCTCTCCCTGGGTTGACAATTAAATCGTTGGAATTTTCTTATAATTTGATCAATGTTTTTACCCAACATAAATGCTAGTAGTTAAGTGACTCTCTTAAGCGATAATTTAAAACATTTATTGTCGCAAGAATATTTTTAAAATTTTTATGAAAATTTGGAGTATTACATATGGTATTAGAGCACACGTTCAGACACTAGGCTTGAATGGAGCTCAACATGCGTAGATAGATGGTAAATAAAATGCATGCATACTAATTATTATTTTTTTTTCTTTTTGAAATGTAATTACTAGAAAATTTTTCTGAGCTAGAACTGCATGTATGGAAAGACTTGAGGAATATGTAGATGATGAGTCCCCATTTAATGAACAAAGTAATTCTAGAAGAGAACTAGTTCAGGAAGAAATAACTAACAATTCTTCAGAATTATTACAAATTGTTAAAGAATTAAGAATTGAAATGGAAACAATTAAAAAAGAGAATGAAAGAATTCTAAGAGCTCAAGAGGAGCTAAACCAGATACTAATGGAAAAATTTCAGAATGAAGGAAAAGATAAACAAATAGGATCTGAAAATACGTCCTACCAACATAAAAGTAAAAAGTCCAAACAGTCTCAAATTGAAAGTAGTTCATCATCTGAAATTTATGGTGACTCACACAAGAAGAATCACGAGTACTCTAGCAATAGTAATGACGATAATTACCATTCTAGAAAAAGAAAATTTAAGCCTTATGAGGAAATTTTAGGATAATTTAAGAAGATAAAACCACCAACTTTCAACGGTTAAACTGAGAAAGGAGTGGAAGCGAACCATGGCTATCTATAATGAAGAAGTATTTCCAAATCTATAATTACTCCAACTAGCTAAAAGCAAGAATGGCCATTTACAACTTAACTGGAAAGGCAGATATCTGGTGGCAGGATTTAAAACAAGTAAAAGGTATTAGGGAAAAGAACATTAGCTGGATTACCTTTAAAAAATACTTTAAATAGAAGTTTCTGTCAGAACTGCATTATGAAGAGCGAGCTAAAGAATTCTATGAACTGAAGTTGGGAACTATGAACATGAAAGTATTAAACAATAAATTTTTAAGTTTACTATGTTACGTGCCTTACATTGTGGATGAGAAGCCTAAGGTGCAGCAGTTTCTAAGATGTTTACCTTTTCACATTAAAGACATAATTGAATACGATAATCCAAAATCCCTTGAGGAGGCTATGCAAAAGGTAAAGTTTTGCTATGAGCAGAACCACAAAAAGGAAATCATGTCAAACTAGAAGGCTAAGAGGTCTATTAATTTTGAACATAAGAAGAAGGGTTTCATATTTAACCGCAATTTTAGGAATAATAGCACACGTAACTTTCCTAATAAGAATTTCCAAGGAAATAAAGGTAACTCACAGTCAAACCCTAATGGCCCTAGAAATAAAGAACCTGGTAATAATCACACCAACTATGTTAAGAATAATGAATGTAAAAAATGAGTAAAGTGTTGGGATTGTAATGGACCTCATTATGCATCAGTATGCACTAAAAAAAATAAGACTGTCAGTAACATTCATACAGTGCAGGAGGAGATGATTGTTGTTGACTTAGCAATGGAAATACCCAGGATCAACACGGCGCTGGAAAACATGTAGGATGATTATCAAACTTCCATGGTGGAAGTAGAAGGTACACTGAATCAAACACTCATTTCTATCCTAATTGATCAAGGGGCTATCCTGAGTTATGTTTCTCCTAATTTAGTTAAAAAATGCAATTTATCAGTAGAAATTTTTTCAAAGTCATCGTTAGTTTAACTAGCTATAGGAGAAAAAAGAAAAGTGGTTAGTTTTGTAAAATACTGTACTATAATTATGAATCAGTTTGAAACATCTGTGAAGCTAAATGTACTTCCTTTAGGCTCTTCTAACATGTTAATTGGTATGGAATTGTTAGAACATCATATAGTAGTTTTGAACTATTTTAATAAAAAATTTACATGCGTAAATAATGAAGGAGAAACAATAACTGTAACAGGAATTCCTAGAAAAAAGCTATCAGACAAATCTCTGCCTTGCAATTAAAGAGAGGTATTTAGAAGGGTTGTAAAGCCTTTGCTGTAACTGTAACTGACGAAGTAATAATGAAGATAAATTAAAACAGGAAGATATTCCAATCCTCAAGGAGTATTTGGATGTATTTATAGAAGAAATTTTGGGAATGCCTCCGAAAAAGGAATTAGATTTCACTATTGAGTTGGTACCTCGTGCAGTGCCCAGCTCAAAATCCCCTTCTCGAATGAATATATTGGAATTAAATGAATTAAAATAACAGTTAAAGGAACTTATTGATAAAAAGTATATAAGACCAAGTGTGTCTCCTTGGGGAGAACCTGCCATTTTTGTTAAAAAGAAGGATGATACTCTATACTTATGCATTGACTACCGTCAACTTAATAAAATGACCATTAAAAATAGATATCCATTGCCACACATAGATGATCTATTTGATCAGCTGCGTGGAACAACTGTCTTTTCAAAGATTGATTTACGATCTGGTTATCACCAAGTTTGAATCAAAGATGAAAACATTTTAAAGACAACTTTTAGGCCCAGATATGGTCACTACAAGTTTGTTGTCATGCCATTTGGGATCACTAATGCCCTAGCTGTCTTCATGTACTTAATGAATAATGTATTGCATAAGTATCTCGATAAATTTGTAGTGGTATTCATTGACGACATTGTAATTTTTTCTAAGTCTAAAGAAGAATACGATGAGCACTTAAAAATTGTTTTACAAGAGTTAAGAGAACAACAACTTTATGCTAAATTTAGTAATTGTGATTTCTTTAAAGATAAAATACAATACTTGGGCCATGCAATAACAAAATAGGGGATCTTCGTTGACCTAGAAAAGATAAAAGAAATTGAAAAATTTCTGGTTCCAAAGGATGTGACTGACGTGCGATCATTCATGGGGATTATAGGTTACTATCAAAGATTCATTGAGGGTTCTCAAAAATTGCAAATCCTATAACTTCTTTACAGAAGAAAGGGAAGAAATTTGAGTGGAATCAAAAGTGTGAAGAAAGTTTTAAGAAGTTAAAAACATTATTAATAATTGCACCAATATTAACAATTTTTGATCCTAATAAGGACTTTGTCATATGCACTGATGCATGCAATGATGGTCTAGGTGGGGTCTTAACTCAAGAAGGACACGTAATTGCATATGAGTCTAGGAAGCTTAAAATTCATGAGAAAAACTATGCTACTTACGATTTGGAGTTGGATGTTGTCATACATGCTTTGAAGATGTGGCACCATCACTTAATTAGAAGAAAATTTATGTTAATGACAGATAATAAGGAATTAAAATATTTGTTGGATCAAGCTAATTTAAACGCAAGGCAAGCTAGGTGGCTAGCTTTCCTTAGCGAGTACGATTTCAAGATCCAACATATTAAGGGAAAATACAAATAAGGTTGTTGATGCTCTAAGTAGAAATGCAAGACTGAATTTTGTAGCAGCAATCAACACTTATAAAACAGATTTAGAAGAACAGTTAAAAGAAGGAGTAAATTTTGATAAAAATTATCAAAAATTACAAGCTAAAGTGGTAGAAACTTTAACTGAAAGTTTAACTACATGGTATAGTCTAAATGAAAAAGGATTAATACTTTATAAAAACAGGCTGTATATACCTAATGTACCTAAAATTAAGCTGCTTATTTTAAATGAAATTCATAAGAATCCTTAATCAGGACATCCTGGTTATCAAAAGACTATAACCATGTTACAGAAAGATTATTTTTGGCAAAACATGAAGAATAAAATAGTAAAATACATTGCCAGGTGCTTTGAGTGTCAATGGGTTAAGACTGAATACCAGCATCCAGGCAGTTTACTACAAACACAGACCCTAAATTCACGGGCAATTTCTGGAAGTCTTTATTTAAAGGCCTGAATACTACTTTAAATTTCAGTACATCTTTTCTTCCCCAGATGGATGGAAATACTAAAAGGGTGAATCAAGTGTTGGATGATATGCTCAGAATGAATGTTAGAGAACAATCAGGTAAATGGGAATATTACTTACACTTGGTAGAGTTTGCTTATAACAATCACTATCAAGCTTCAACAAGATACGGCCCATTTGAAATTCTGTATGGCAAAAAGTGCAATACCCCCATCACATGGAGTAACCTAGTTGACAGGTTAGTACTAGGACCTGAACTATTAAAGGAGATGGAGTTAATTGTAAAACAGGTACAAGGTAACTTAAATGTTCAGCAAGACAGACATAAAAGTCAAGCATATATTAAACGAAATCAAAAAGAGTTCTAGGTGGGTGAACATGCTTTTATAAAGGTAAGGCCTAAAAAGAGTTATTTGAAGTTAGGAAGTTGTGCTAAGTTGGCACCCCGATATTGTGGGCCTTTTGAAATACTGTACAACATGGGACAAGTGGCATATCAATTGGCTTTATCGCTAAATTTAAAGGTTCATAATGTTTTTCATATCTATGTATTAAAAAAATATGTACATGATTCTACTCATGTTATAAATTGGAATGATGTGCAGGTGGAACCCGAAGGAGATTTTCTAGTTAAACCAGATTGTATCCTCGACAGGAGGGAGATCTTGCTTCAGAATCGCACCATTGGGGAGGTGAAGGTGCAATAAAAGCACCTTAGTCTAGAAGAATCCACTTGGGAATTGGAGAGCCATATGCGGGAAGCATATCGAATTCTGTTCTAGGAAAACTCTGAGGACAATGAATAAAATAACAACGATGACAATGTTATATTTAAGGGGGTGTGTATGTCACATACCCCAAATTGCAAAAAACATTTTATGTTTTAGGAGACATTATGTTTTAAATTTTATTATAAAGTTTGTAATTAATGACCAAGTGGGGTGAAGGATAATTGCATTTAATTGCTGAATATTTTATTATTTAATAAATGAAAGATGAGACAACAGCTTAAGGAGGATTTTAAATGAGTGTTTTACTAACCACTTGGTGGAATAGGTTGGGTTGAGAGAAGATTGACACTTAGCAGCATCCTCAAACTACTTGTAGCTATTGCAAGAGGAAACTTCCCTATTTTTGTGGTCATGTTCCCCAAGAAAGTGGAACAAGAGCATTTGACTCATTAAGTTCAAAACTAGTCGAAAAGACCTAGGCATGCTCATAAAACTACCCATTGAATTCAGCTAAGGATGCTCATTCTTGACTTGCGAAATTTTTGAGTGAAATTGGTGCACAAGAAATTCGATGGAGGGGATAGGATGAAGTGTTTTAGTGGAAAGTGTTGATTTACTGAACTAGTGCAGCTGTTTTGAGTTGAGTTCTTATTTCTATAAGCAGAAATATTACTGTTGATTACTCTGTGGAGTTGCAGAGGTTTCTAAACCTATTCTCTAACCCAGTTATTTCAACTAGGTGGACCAGTAGACAAGCTTGGGGGTCCTAATATTTGCATCTTAGTTGTCTTCAGGAGTTGGTTGGGAGGAACGAGCTCCTTAAGTTGTTGTCTCATCTGTTATATTACCAAGTTCTACATGTTAATTCTAATTTCTCTATGCAATTATAGAAATATGAAATGTGTAAATTTAGGAATTGATACAACTATATGTCTATTTCTTAGTTAATTAAATCTTTTATTGTTCTACGGTTCATAATTTCTATTTCAGTTATGTATTAGAATGAATGATTTAGGGTTAGCTTAATTTGACTAATGAATAAAAATACCTGACTGTATTTTTCCACAGCTCTAAAGAGGTAGTACTCTAGTACAGTAGGTGAAATTTAATTTTGATGGTTAAATCAAATCAAGAAATATAGGATTATGTTTCTTTACCTTATACTGATTCCTTATAGAAATGTTTAGAAGAAAGATTTCCTCTATTTTTCTTACTTAGATTACATTTGTTTAAAACACAAATAAAAACTATCATAAAGGAAGGTCTCTTAGAAAATAGTACACAGTTTGTGTAATTGTGTTCTTTTAAATACAATATTAATCACTATCTTTTAGCTTAACCTTTTATAAACACATATATCTATTAACTATTACAGGAAACAAAAAAAAATATATAAATAGGAGTAACCATAAAGAGAAAAAGGAAATTATAGTTATCACTTAGGTTTTGAAAATAAAATCTAAGTAATTTCATTATTACTGCAAGCAAACATCAGATATCAAACACACTAAAGTAAAATAACTAATTCTAAGTTTCAAACTATCATATTATTTAATAGTAAAAGCAATTAATAGTGCAGAGTATGTTTCAAAAGATAATAACCTTATTTTTTTCTAGGTTAAAAAAGACAAAACAAGTAACCAGATTAACTGCATCCAAATCTTTACTGTTTATATATATATAACCAATCTATAACTATATTAAATTATATAAGAGGGATCAATCTTCTTTCTATATTTTACAATAAAAAGAGTTATAATAATAACCAAAACTAAATTTAAAACTACTTTATGATAATAGTAATCTAGTCCACGTCACAAGGGCGAAACCTACAACCAAGAGAAATTTTCTCTTCTCACTATTTTTAACAAAAAATCAGAAATTATGGACTTTTAGAAAGAGTGAAACCTTGGCTTTATCTTTTATCAAAACCATTCTCAGATAGAAATAAATAACCGCAAGGCATTTCAAAATTTCATTATTTTAAACTTAAATATCCAATACAAAAAAACCCTATAGTCCAAGTCTTCCATAGAATTCCTTCAATTTACAGTTCAGTGCCAAACTCTTGGCTTCCAACAAAGTAAAGATTTTAGATCTTAATCAAAACATAAAAGATTTCAAACCCTATTTAAAGCATAAGTAAAATCCAACTAAACAGAGTTATGGCCAAATGGCCTTTGCAAGTATTTCTGCAAAACAGTCTATGGCCACACAGCCTTCACAACCACAAAATGGTTCAAAATGAAGCTACGGAAAAAGAAGTTCAGTCTTGATGAAACAATACTCATCCAAAACCCCACACACTCACAGAAGGAAACCTCAGGCATGAAATCGAGGCTTACCTGGTTGGTTAAGAAGCGTGGAGACCCTTCTCACGAAGTATCCTATGCCTCCCATCTCATAGTAGTACCTGTAGAATAAGTATGCATAGAAGGATTGCGAAAGGTTAAGTTCTTGTTCAAAAAAAAAAAAAAACCTTGTTACAATAAAGAGCTAATAAGGATTTTGCAAACTGATTTAATGAGTTACGTGGAGATATGATTATCCTCGGCTGCACAATTGTTTGCTTTACATAGAAACCCTGGCCAAGGAGAAACTTCAAACCCTCGCAGCTGGGAAAGAGAAAACCACAAGCTAAAAAACTTGACGAGACTGAGAAGTAACAGTAAAATTCACGCTAAACAAAAAACTCCCTACTGTCATTCAATTTCCACAAGAAAGTTGGGTGTTTCAGACCCAGTAATCACACTGGTTTTTTTTTGGAAAAATCAGTCTAGCTAGTATTTTGGTCGAGTCACTTACAGAGCTAGTCATTGGCATCAAAAGCTGTCAACCACAGAGCCAAATGATGGCATTAAAGGACCAAGGGGCCAAGAACCTGGTGGCGCAATCCACAATAGTGAAGGTTGGGTAAAAAATGTGAGTTTTTAGGGTTCGATCATTTTTTTAGTAGGGTTATCCAAAACTTAACCCTATCCATTAAAATTTAGACATGTGGACTCCACAAAGCTACAAATCGCATGGGTTTGGATAGTGTTTTCTCCATAGTCTTATTTGGTATGGTGAGAACCTGTGATGTGAATTTATGCATGTTATTTACCTATGCATTATCAAAGTTTAAAACTTGAATGTAGCATTATATCGCATATGCTTGTGATCATTTTTGCAAATTTATAAATATATCTAGACTTTAGGTTACTTGTTTAAAGTGAATATCATGGTGCAAGTTAATACAATGGGCTATATAATACCTTGGTAAAAGTAAATAAGGTTTTGTATTATTTTCTATAGATTAGGCTTATCATATTGTAGCATGTGGGTAGGATCTAGTTACAAAAAAAAAATAGTACAAGTTATGAGATTTGCAAAGTTTGAATCATAGTTAGGCTAGGAACATAAGCTTCTACTTTGCTTATATTTCCAATTAGTTATGCATCTAAATAAATGATATGGGTGACATATCTCCTTATGCCTAGAATGGGATAAAAAAATAGACCTTTAACATTTTGCAAATGCTAAACTAATTCAAGAATTGGAAAGGAAACAGGTTGATAATACCTTCTTACACACAACGTTAAGTTAAATAATTATGCTAGCATATTACTTTTTCAAGTTGAGACAATTGGTCTCGATGCTAAAACTGGAAGATAAAATGTTATACCTGTAAAAAGTACCTGTACAAGAATCATTATTTCACTAGATTAGCTTCAAGAGCTAAGTAATCCTCAACATGAACTGAAGTACCTTCATTTTAAAACAATAAACAAACCTTAATGCATAGTAAACAAAAGTTGTTTTGCAACTCTTACTACTTCAAATTATTACTTGCTAAACCAATCTTTAAAGACTTAATTATAAATGCAGATAATGAAGAATGCAAGTATCAAAATTAATAACTGAATTTGTTTAGTATCTAGGATAGACCTTAGTATGTAACTGTTAGCAGTTAAGTGGCTCTCTTAAGTGATAATTTAAAACATTTATTGTCGCAAGATTTTTTTTTTAATTTTTATGAAAATTTGGAGTATTACATATGGTATCAGAGCACACGTTCATACACTAGGCCTAGATGTAGCTCAACCTGTGTAGGTAGACAGTAAATAAAATGCATGCATACTGATTATTTTTTTTCTTTTTGAAATGTTATTACTAAAAAGATTTTCTGAGCTAGAACTGCAGGTATGGAAAGACTTGAGGAATATGCAAATGGTGATTCCCCGTTTAATGAACAAAGTAATTCTTGAAGAGAACCAGTTCAGGAAGAAATAACTAACAATTCTTCAAAATTATTACAAACCGTTAAGGAATTAAGAACTGAAATGGAAACAGTTAAAAAAGAGAATGAAAGAATTCTAAGAGCTCAAGAGGAGCTGAACTAGATACTGATGGAAACATTTCAGAATGAAGGAAAATATAAACAGATAGTATCCAAAAATACGTCCTACCAACATAAAAGTAAAAAGTACAAACTGTCTAAAATTGAAAGTTGTCTGTCCTCTGAAATTTATGGTGACTCACACAAGAAGAATCGCAACTACCCTAGCAATAGCAGTGAGGATAATTACCATTTTATAAAAAGAAATTTAAATCATTATGAGGAAATTTTAGGAGAATTTAAGAAGATAAAACCACCAACTTTCAACGGTGAAACTGAGAAAGGAGAGGAAGCCGAAGCATGGCTGTCTGGAATGAAGAAGTATTTCCAAATCTATAATTACTCCAACTAACTAAAAGCACTAAAAGTAGGAATGGCCATTTACAACTTAACTAGAAAGGAAGATATCTGGTGACAGGATTTAAAACGAGTAAAAGCTATTAAGGAAAAGAACATTAACTGGAGTACCTTTAAAAAATTCTTTAAAAATAATTTTCTTTCAGAACAATATTACGAAGAGAGAGCTAAAGAATTCTATGAATCGAAGTTGGAAACTATGAACATGAAATAATTAAACAATAAATTTTTATGTTTACTACATTACGTGCCTTACATTAAGGATGAGAAGCCTAAGGTGCAGTGGTTTCTAAGTGATTTACCTTTTCACATTAAAGACAGAATTGAATATGATAATCCAAAAACCCTTGAGGAGGCTATGCGAAAGGAAAAATTTTTCTATGAGCAGAACCGCAAAAAGGAAAGCATGTCAAACTAGAAGGCTAAGAGTGTGGAAATTGAACCCAGGTGTTAGAACAATTACACTCACAAAAATTACCAATTACGCATGCAAATTACACACAAAGGAGACTGAATAGGGAGCAGAATGCTAATCTGTATTGAATAATTTGAATGCATTGGGATGCCATTCGAATTGGTCAAAAACAGGCTTACTAAATCTAAGCAAATCCCCCATAGGTGCATAAAGCAGCTTCCAAATCTGTCTAGGAGCTCACGAATTGGCAAAAATCAATTAGGCAAGCTAATAGGTGATGGAAAGACAACTCATACATGCTTTTATTAGGAGAAAAGAGTGGAGTATGGTGAGGACAATAAACAAGTTAACTTCACTTAGTCAAACTTTCCCAATTGTCTTAAAACTCAGCAAAAGCAGGCAATAAAGCAGAAAAAACAGACATGTGCTAGGAAGGCCAGGAATAAAGCAGAATTGATTCCAAGAGGTTTCCCAAGCACTCCATGACTCAGTTTTAGCATGTTTGAGCACTTTGGACATGTGGAGGACAAATTGAATAAGGTGGAATATGGAAACTAGGCAAATAAGACAAAAATGGATTAATTAATGTCTAAGGTAGCTAACTATGGGTTGGTTATTCTAACAAAGAGGTCTAATAATTTTGAACATAAGAAGAAGGGTTTCATATATAACCGCAATTTTAGGAATAATAACATGTGTAACTTTCCTAAGAAGAATTTCCAAGGAAATAAAGGTAACTCATAGTCAAACCCTAATGGCGCTAGAAATAAAAAACATGTTAATAATCTTAGCAACTACGTTAAGAATAATGAACGTAAAGAACCAGTAAAGTGTTGGGATTGTAATGGACCTCATTATGCATCAGTCTGCCCTAACATAAAAAAGACTGTCAGCAACATTCATACAGTGGAGGAGGAGATGAATGTTGGTGACTTAGCAAGGGCAATACCCAGAATCAACACGGTGCTGGAAAATAAGCAGGATGATTATCAAACTTCCATGGTGGAAGTAGATGGTAAGATGAATGAAACACCCATTTCTATCTTAATTCACCTAGGGGATAGCTTGAGTTATGTTTCTCCTAATTTAGTAGAAAAATGCAATTTATGAGTATAAAATTTTGCAAAGTCATGGTTAGTTTAACTAGCTACAGGAGCAAAATGAAAAGTGGTTAGTTTTGTGAATGGCCGTATTATAATTATGAATCAGTTTGAAACATCTGTGAAGATAAATGTACTTCCTTTAGGATCTTGTGAAATTTTAATTGGTATGGACTCATTAGAAAGTCATAGAGTAGTTTTGAACTGTTTTGATAAAACTTTTACATGCATAAATAATGAAGGAGAAACAGTAACCGTAACAGGAATACCTAGAAAAATAGATATCGGAGAAATCTCTGACTTGCAATTAAAGAGAGTTGTTTAGAAGGGTTGTAAATCCTTTGCTGTAACTGTAACTCACGAAGAATATATTAACAATGAAGATAAATTAAAACTGGAAGATATTCCAATCCTGAGGGGATATTCGGATGTATTTCCAGAAGAAATTCCGGGACTGCCTCCGAAAATGGAATTAGATTTCACTATTGAGTTGGTACCTGATGCAGTTCCTATCTCAAAATCCCCTTATCAGATGAATATATTGGAATTAAATGAATTAAAGTCACAGTTAAATGAACGTATTGATAAAAAGTATATAATACTAAGCATGTCTCCTTGGGGAGCACCAGTTAGTTTTCGTTAAAAAGAAGGACGGTACTCTACGCTTATGCATTGACTACCGTCAACTTAATAAAATGATTATTAAAAATAGATATGGGTGAAAATAGGAAGTTGGGTAACACTTCCATGAGAATTGGGTGCCCAAGCAACATAGCAGAAGTTATTCGGCCGAATAACGTTTTTATTCGGCCGAATAATGTTTAACGGTGAACCATTTAAATTGATGGAGACATTGAAATTTTCTTTGCGTTTGGTTTTTTGGCCGAACAAACTTTGTTATAAATAATGGTTTCATAATGGAGAAGTATTATTCGGCCGAATAACCTCTGATACCTGAAACCTATACAGTTTTCAGGTTTCTCCATTTTCGAAAGGTAAAATGGATGTCTTACACTGCAAATCAACTGTCGGACTTGATACCATTAGTTTTGTCATTGAATCTACTTTTTGTAGGTATAGGATTTGTTGTGCATAGGTGAGATCTGATATTTTTAATTTTTTGTTTCTTAACATGTGTCGAGTTTCATTTCATCTCTTTCTAAATGCGGTGAAATGAAATATATATAACTTTAAAAATACAACACCAAAAAAATTGAAAAAAATATGGTGTCGTTAATTGGAGTGTCTACTTCAAAAGGGTATTCGCAGATTTTTATATTTTATAGTCAATTGAGAGAAAAGTGTCGCAACCAAAAACATGTTGAAAATCGACAAGGTTTCCCCATTGATTGAATTCAAAAAAATATTATAATTAGTATATATATCTGTTGGTTATAAACTTATAGTCATCCTCTAGTATATTGTGTGTAGATTGTCGTAGCATATTTTGTTTTTGCAAAACACAAGTTTAACAATGATTTTAAGGGCGCAACCAAACATGACTGTTTTTTAGTCCTTTCATTTTATAAGGACACACTCTCAAACATTTGCCAAAACGACATATCAAATCTCAATAAAAAAATTGAAAAATTGTGAATAGAAAGCTAACATAATTCCCTAAAAGTTTTGTTTTTACATAAAAGTGAAATTCTAAACAAAAATATTACTTTTGTTCACCCAGAGTTGAAAAACATGAAAAATCAGATTTATTTTCTCATAAGTCCCCCCAAAATAGACACCCATCTTTATGGATTCACCCATATTCCTTCCCCCGCATAGATGATCTGTTTGATTAACTGCATGGAGCAACTGTATTTTCAAAGATTGATTTACGATATGGTTATCACCAAGTTCGAATCAAATATGAAGACATTTTTAAGACAACTTTGAGGACCAAATATGGTCACTATGATTTTGTTGTCATGCCATTTGGGCTCACTAATTCCCTGGCTGTCTTCATGTCCTTAATGAATAATGTATTGCATAAGTATCTCGATAAATTCGTAGTGGTATTCATTGATGACATTCTAATTTATTCTAAGTCTAAAGAAGAACACTAGGAGCACTTAAAAATTGTTTTATAAGAGTTAAGAGAACATTAGCTTTATGCTAAATTTAGTAAGTGTGATTTATTTAAAGATAAAATACAATACTTGGGTCATGTGATAACTAAAGAGGGGGTCTTCGTTGAACCAAAAAAAGATAAAATCAATTGAAAAATGGCTAGTTCCAAAGGATGCGACTAACGTGCAATCATTCATGGGGATTACAAGTTACTATTGAAGATTCATTGAGGGTTCTCAAGAATCACAAATTCCATAACTTCTTTACAGAAAAAAGGGAAGAAATTCGAGTGGAATCAAAAGTGTGAAGAAATTTTTAAGAAGTTAAAAACATTATTAACTATTGCACCAATCTTAAGAATTATGATCCTAATAAGGACTTTGTCATATGCACTAATGCATCCAACGATGGTCTAGGTGGGATCTTAACTCAAGAAGGACACGTAATTGCATACGAGTATAGGAAGCTTAAAATCCATGAGAAAACTATGCTACTTATGATTTAGAGTTGGCTGCCATCATACATGGTTTGAAGATGTGGGGCCATCACTTAATTGAAAGAAAATTTATGTTAATGATAGATAATAAGGGATTAAAATATTTGTGTAACGCCTCAGTTTTGACCCCGTTGCATTAGATGTATATGATGTATATATTTTAATGATCATGGTGTGGAGCTAAAGGCCAAGGCCCCACCATTGATCGGTTATGCTATGTTTTGGATTTAAATTTGTCACCGATGGTATATCGGGGCATGCAGCATATATTATGTTTGTCATCATGTAAATATGCATCTATAATTAATTAAATGAACCCGACCAGCTACGTTCGCGGTAACTAAAATGAGAAAGGGGCATGATTTTCACAAGGATAAGGATGTGGGGGAAATTGTCAAACCTTGGGCCAATGAGGGAAAATACCCATGTGTCTTCTTTCCTTGCTCTACCCAACCACTTTCATTGAAGAATGGCTGCTGGTGGTTGAGGCAGTTATTATCTTTGGGAGTGGGGTGGCAGGACTGTCAGTCCTCACCAGCATGCACACTCCACCATGGTTGACTGCACTATTCCCAGGAAAAACTATTGCGATTACCCATGAAGGATACCATTCTCCCCACGATAGTGCTGAAACTCTCACGCACTTCATATCTGCATTCTCCATTGTTGTTCATCCACGCGTTGTTCATCTTCGCGCAGGACCAATGTCCGTTCATGTGCCTCACGCACAGGAATTTTCCTAGATTTCGGATTGATGCAGCAAGCTGAGAGCCGTGCTCTTCCATCCATGAATTGATGTGAAGGGCCATTCATGTTTTCGGCTGTCTCATAGACTGTTATGGTCGTGTAATTGTTTCCTGTCATTTTAATGTTGAAATTGGAACCGTTGTTCTTCCTGTGAGTCACGGTGGTCGTTGTCCTTCTCAAGGCTGTTGTGATTGTTGTGGCTTCTTTATGTTTGGGTGTCTGTTGCAAGTCTTCCTCACGCACAAACCATTTGGAACCATTTTCCCCACGTTGTGAGCGGTGCTCACTGTTTATGGTTTTGGGATGGTTATTTTCCCACGTTCATTGGGGCATTTGGGACTATTGTAAATTCGCTTGAGAGTCATTTTGGCCACGATAGGGCCAAGAGTGACTTAGAATTTGTCTTCCCTGTCTTAAGCTGTATCAGCTGATTGATTGCCTGAGTGCAATGGTTGGTCTTCGGACTGTGTAGGGAGTAGGGATGGGGGCTTAGTTTTGCTTGACAAACTTGGTGGCTGGAAACCACATAGACAAAGCTAGAGGGTTGGCTTTCTTCTCCACAACCCCTGAATAGCACTGGAAGGGAATGTAGGGCCTGAGGGACTGTGTAGCAGAGAAGGGACTGATTCCTTGTGTTGGGTGTGTGTGGGTTTTTTAGAAGCCAGGCTAGTTCTGGTGTAGGTGTTCTTAGCTCTGCAATGAGCTCACCAGCTTAGCATTGAGTCTTTCCCCAACTCCTTGATGGCCTGATAAACCCAACTGTGTTGGCTTGGCTGTGTTTTGTATATACTTGACTATGTGTAAGCCTTCTTGTTCCCTTAATCCTTGGAGAATCATGCCCAACTCAGGGGTGGCAGAGCTGCTGAGAGATTAAGGAGCACGCTGGCCTATGGTTGGGTGGAACGTTGCAACGACGTAGCTGGTTGCGGATTGAATTCTTCATAAGATAAGTGATCTTGTCCATTTTTACTTCTGCAACTATATTACTGTTACTGAATGTAATGAACATGTTGAATGCTTGTTTGAATGTATGATGTTCCGCTGTGTCTGATAGATAATTGCATCTGCGCATGATTAAATGTTCATGAGTGCATGTTCAAGTTCAATGCACATGCCCAAGCATTATGTTTCAACATTTTTATGCATGTACATGTTCATGGGGCTCTTATCTCGGATGGTTAACGCCATGGTGATCGCGTCCTCTTCACCAGACGGAGGCATGGGGATGTGACAATTTGTTGGATCAACCTAATTTAAACACAAGGCAAGCTAGGTGGCTAGCTTTCCTTAGCGAGTACGATTTCGAGATCCAACATGTTAAGGGAAAAGAAAATAAGGTTGATGATGCTCTAAGTATAAATGAAAGACTAAATTTTGTAGCAGCAATCAACACTTATAAAATAGATTTAGAATAATAGTTAAAGGAAGGAGTAAAATTTGATAAAAATTATCAGAAATTACAAGCTAAAGTGGCAGAAACTTTAACTGAAATTTTAAGTACAGGGTATAGTATAAATGAAAAAGGATTAATACTCTATAAAAGCAGGCTGTATATACCTAATGTACCTAAAATTAAGCTACTGATTTTAAATAAAATTTATAGGACTCCTTACTCAGGACATCCTGGTTAACAAAAGACTATAACCATGTTAAAAAAAGATTATTTTTGGCCAAACATGAAGAATGAACTACCATAATACATTTCCAGGTGCTTTTAATTTCAACAGGCTAAGACTGAACACCAGCATCTAGCCGGTTTACTATAGGCATTAACCATCCCTAGATGGAAATGGGAAATAATCAGTCTTGATTTTATTACCGGTCTACCTAGAAATCAAAATCTGAATGATTCGATAATGGTAGTCATTGATAAACTTAGTAAAGCAACTCATTTTATATCTGTAAATACCACCTAAAAGGCTGCTAATATTGCTGATATATTCATGAAACAAATATTTCGTGTACATGGGATACCGAAAGTTATAATTTCAGACAGAGACCCTAAGTTTACGAGCAATTTCTAGAAGTATTTATTTAAAGGCCTAAATACTACTTTAAATTTTAATACATCTTTTCATCCCCAGATGGATGGACAGACTGAAAGGTTGAATCAAGTGTTGGAAGATATGCTCAAAATGTATGTTAGAGAATAACGAGGTAAATGGGAAGATTACTTACACTTGGTAGAGTTTTCTTATAAGAATCACTAACAAGCTTCAGCAAGATACAACCCATTTGAAATTATGTATGGTAGAAAGTGCAATACCCTCATCTCATTGAGTAACCTAGTTGACAGGTTAGTACTAGCACCTGAACTATTAAAGGAGACAGATTTAATTATAAATCAGGTACAAGATAACTTAAAGGTTGTGCAAGACAGACATAAAAGTCAAGCAGATCTTAAATGAACTTAGAAAGAGTTTCAGGTGGGTGAACATGTTTTTATAAAAGTAAGGCCTAAAAAGAGTTCTTTGAAGTTAGGAAGTTTTGCTAACTTGGCACCCCGATATTGTGGGCCTTTTCAAATACTCTCCAGAATGGGACAGGTGGCATATCAATTGGCTTTACCACCAAAATTAAAGGTTCATAATGTTTTTCATATCTCTGTATTAAAAGAATATGTACATGATGCTACTCATGTTATAAATTGGAATAATATGTAGGTGGAACCTGAAGGATATTTTCTGGTAGAACCGAATTGTATCCTAGATAGGAGGGAGATATTTCTTTGGAATTGTACCATTGGGTAGGTGAAGGTGCAATGGAAGCACCTTAGTCTAGAAGAAGCCACTGGGGAATTGGAGAGTGATATGCAGGCATCATATCCAATTCTGTTCTATGGAAACTCTGAGGATGATGAATAAAATAACATCAAGGACGATGCTATATTTAAGGGGGTGTGTATGTCACGTACCCCAAATTGAAAAAACATTTTCATTTTTAGGAGATATTATGTTTTAAATTTTATTATAAATTTTGTAATTAATGACCAAGTGGGGTCAATGATAATTGCATTTAATTGTTGTATATTTCATTAATTAATAAATGAAAGATGAGACAACAGCTTAAGGAGGCTATTAAATGAGTGTTTTACTATACACTTGGTGGAATAGGATGGTTTGAAAGCATATTGACACTTCGCAGCATCCTCAAACTACTTCCAGCTGTTGCAGGAGGCAACTTCCCTATTTTTGTGGTCATGTTCCCCAAGAAAGTGGAACAAGAGCAAGTGGCTCATTAAGTACAAAAATAGCGCAAAAGACCTAGGCATGCTGATAAAACTACCCATTGAATTCAGCTAAGGCTGCTCATTCTTGACTTTTGAAATTTCTGAGTGAATTTGGTGCACAAGAATTTCGATGGAGGGGACAGGCTGAAGTGTTTGAGTGGAAAATGCTGATTTACTGAACTAGTGCAACTATTTTGAGCCGAGTTCTTACTACTACAGGCAGAAATATTACTGTTGATTACTCTGTGGAGTTTCATAGGTTTCTAAACCTATTATCTCACCCAGTTCTTTCAACCAGGTGGACCAGTAGACAAGCTCGAGGGTCCTAAAATTTGCAGCTCAACTGTCTTCAGGAGTTGGTTGGGAGGAATGGGCTCCTGAAGTTTTTGTCTCCTCTGCTATATTACCAGGTTCTACATGTTATTTCTAATTTCTCTATGCAAGTATAGAAATATGGAATGTGTAAATTTAGGAATTGATACAACTATATGTCTATTTGTTAGTTAATTAAATATTTTATTGATCTATGATTCATAAGTTCTATTTCAGTTATGTATTAGAATAAATGATTTAGGGTTAGCTTATTTTTACTGATGAATAAAAATACCCAACTGTATTTTTTCACACCTCTGAAGAGGTAGTACTCTAGTATATTAGGTGAAATTTAATTTTGATGGTTAAACCAAATCAAGAAATATGGATTATGTTTATTTACTTTCTACTAATTCTTTATAGAAATGTTTAGAAGTAGGATTTCCTCTATTTTTTAGAAGTTTCCTTACTTAGATTACATCTATTTAAAACATAAATAAAAACTATCGTAAAAGAAGGTATATTAGAAAATAGTACACAGTTTGTGTAATCGTGTTCTTTTTAAGACAATATTAATCCCTATCTTTTAGCTTAACCTTTTATAAACACATATATCTATTAACTATTACAAGAAACATAAAAAATAATATAAATGGGAGTAACCATAAACATAAAAAGGAAATTATAGTTATCACTTACATTTTGAAAATAACATCTAAGTAATTTCATTATTACTGTAAGTAAACATCAGATATCAAACACACTAAATTAAAATAACTAATTCTAAGTTTCAAACTATCATATTATTTAATAGTAAAAACAATTAACAGTGTATTATAACCAATCTATGACTATATTAAATTATATAAGAGGGAACAATCTGCTTTCTATATTTTACAATAAACAGAGTTATAATAATAACCAAAACTAAATTTAAAACTAATTTATGATAATAATAATCTAGTCGAGGTCACGGGGTCGAACCCTACAACCAAGAGAAATTTTCTCTTCTCACTGTTCTTAACAAAAAATCAGAAATTATGGACTTTTACAAACAGTGAGCCTTGGATTTATCTTTTATCAAAACCATTCTCAGATACAGGTAAATAACAACAAGCAATTTCAAAATTTCATTATTTTAAAGTTAAATATCCAATATAAAAAAACCCTATAGTCCAAGTCTTCCATAAACTTCCTTCAATTTACAGTTCGGTGCCAAACTCTTGGATTCCAAAGCAATAAATATTTTACAGATTAATCAAAACATTAAATATTTCAAACCCTATTTAAAGCATAATTAAAATCCAACTAAACAGAGTTACGACCAAATGGCCTTTGCAAGTATTTCTTCAAAACAGGCTATGGCCACATGGCCTTCACAACCACAACATGGTTCAAAACGAAGCTACAGAAAAAGAACTTCAATCTTTGCGAAACAGTACTCATCCAAACCCCCACACACTCATAGAGGGAAACCTCAGGCATGAAATTGAGGCTTACCCGGTTGGTCGAGAAGCATGGAGACCCTTCTCATGAAGTATCATATGCCTCCTAGCTCGTAGTAGTACCTATAGAATAAGTCTACATAGAAGGATTGTGAAAGGTTATGTTCTTGTTCAAAAAAAAAGCCTTGTTACAATAAAGAGCTAATAAGGCTTTTGCAAATAGAGTTAATGAGTTACCTAGATATATGATTATCCTCGACCGCACAGTAGTTTGCTTTACACAGCAACCCTAGCCAAGGAGAAACTTCAAACCATCAAAGTTGGGCAGGATAAAATCACAAGCTAAAAACCTTGACGATACTCAGAATTAATAGTAAAAGTCACGCTAATGGAAAAAAACTCCCTACTGTTATTCGATTTCCACAAGAAAGCCAGGTGTTTCAGATCTTGTAATCACACTATTTTTTTGGGGGAAAATTAGTCTTGCTAGTACGCTGGTCTAGTCACTTACAGAGCTGGTCATTTGCATCAAAAGTCGTCAACCACAAAGATAAACGTTGGAATCAAAGGCCCAAGGGGCCAAGAGCCTAGCGGTGCAATCCACAACAGTGAAGGTTGGGTAAAAAATATGAGTTTTTAGGGTTTGATAGTGTAGTAGGGTTATCCAAAATGTAACCCTATCCACTAAACTTTAGCCACGTGTACTCCACTAACATACAAATCGCATGGGTTTGGATAGTGTTTTCTCGATAGATCCGTTTGTTCTCGAGAGAACGTGCAATTTAACTTTACACATGTTATTTACCTATGCATTATCAAAGTTTAAAACTTGAATGTAGCATTATATCGCATATGCTTGTGATTATTTTCGCAAATTTATAAATATATCTAGACTTTAGGTTTTTACTTGTTTAAAGTGAATATCATGGTGCAAGTTAACAAAATGGCCTATATAATACCTTGGTAAAAGTAAATAAGATTTTGTATTGCTTTCTATAGATTGTATTGTCATATTGTAGCATGTGTGTAGGATCTAGTTACAAAAAAAAGGACAAGTTATGAGATTTGCAAAGTTTTAATCATAGTTAGGCTAGGAACATAAGCTTCTACTTTGCTTATATTTCCAAGTACTTATGCATCTAAATAAATTATATAGATGGCATATTAATTATATAAATTATATTCTTTGGTTATATTTCCAAGTATTATATAGCATATTAATTTTGCAAGTTTAGACAATTGGTCTCGATCCTGAAACTGGAAAATGAAACATTATACCTGTAAAAAGGACCTATACAAGAATCATTATTTCACTGCATTAGATTCAAGATCTAAGTAATACTCAGCATGAACTGAAGTACCTTCATTTTAAAACAATAAACAAAACTTAGTGCATAGTAAACAAACACTTGTTTTGCAGCTCTTACTACTTCAGATTATCACTTGCTAAATCAATCTTTAAACACTTAATTATAAATGAAGATAATGAAGAATGAAAGTATCAAAATTAATAACTGAATTTGTTTAGTATCTAGGATAGACCTTAGTATGTAACTGTTAGCAGTTAAGTGACTCTCTTAAGCGATAATTTAAAACATTTATTGTCGCAAGAATTTTTTTTAAATTTTTATGAAAATTTGGAGTATTATAGTAACACTAAGGATAAAAGAGAAGAGTTGTTCAAGATGGTATAGAAGGAGGAAGAGAGTCTTGAATATTTCATTGAGAGGCTTCTGTACAATGTACACATGGCATGATAGACTACTATGGGGATAGATGTGCTCAAGATCATCCTGCTTTGGGGGATTAGAGAATATTTCTTAGGCATGTTGAACTTGCTGGAAAAGGGGGATATCTCAAAGGAACCCTTTGAAAAGATTGTTGAATTATGCAGAAGGTATTTTAGAGGATCCTCCAGAACCAAAAAATGGGACAAAGTGGAACAAGATGTCTTCGATAGAGCACAGAAGTCATCCAATGGAGGAGCCACCCAAGCAGAGATAGGAAACCTTCTTAAAAACTTCAAAATAGAGATGATGAGTTCCATCTCCTCAGAAATAGATGTCCTGAGAGAAAATAAGAAGCAAGCAGTAGAATATTTAACACTTGGTGTACTATTCCCCAGGTGCAGGAAGAAGCATCCCCTAAGGCAATGTCCACTTGACAAGGTGGAAGTGTGCCAACTTTGTGAATTGAACCATGATATGAAGGATTGCCCCTCACTACCCCAAGTGAAGGTAGTTCTGTAGGCATCAACTCCGGATGTGGAACCAGCTTACTTCATTGCCCAAAAAAAGCCTTGGCAACCTCGGAACTAAGGTATGAGTCCATATTCATTTCCATTTTGGAATAACATGAATAGTATGAATAATATGAATCATATGAATACAAAATTACCTTCACACTATTCTAACCATCAATGGCATCCATCTCATCCTTCTATGCAGAATTTCAACTCTTGGTCACCATGGTCATAGCCACTAAATCAGCAGACTTCCTTGTCTCCTGGGTGGAGGAAATCACATCCAGGAAATCAATTTCCTCATAAATTACCTCCTCACCAACAATTTCTTCATCAACAATTTCCTCACCAACATAATCCTCTTCATAATTACCCTCAACAACAGTTCCAGCAGTCGCACCTGCAGCTCCAAAACAACACTGCACTAATGAACATGCCTATAAGACCGTAGTTGCCTCCCCAACCTAACCCTAACCCAAACAATAAAGAAATCCACCAATTTGAGACTGCCAACATGCCATATTACTCCATCACTCCAGTTCCCTGTAACGACATACACTTACGATCAAGGAGAGTGGTGGAACCTTTAGCCATTGAAGATGTTCCATATTTAGTGACTAAATTCAAGATGAATCATCAATACCCATATAACATTGCAATCCCCATTATTGAGTATGTTTATAGTCCTACTGAGACTCCAGTTGAAACACAACCTACATAACTAATTAGAGGATCACCATATCCTGAATGACTGGAATTGCAGAAAAAAGTGGAACAGCCCTAGTTTAACCTCCTGTGAGAATTGAAAAACTTATATGTTAAAATTCCACTGCTGCAAGCCCTCCATGATGTTCCTATCTATGCCAAGACTGTCCGAGACCTTTGTGTAAGGAAACCAGGAATAAAACCTAGGGATCCTCCCATTGTCCAAGTTCTAGGAAAACGCTCTGAAATGATCATGGAAAAGGCCCCCTTATCCAAATATGATGATCCTGGGAACCCCCCTGTCACAGTACATATTGGGGGAACACAGATACAGAATGTTTTGGTGGATTTAGGCGCAGGAATCAATGTTATGACCATAGAAATTGTACGAAAACTTGGGCTCACCAACCTTTGTCCAACCCCTACCATTTTAGAACTCACTGACAGGTCCACCATCAAACCTGAGGGAATATTGGATGACCTCGTTGTCTCAGTATATTCATGGGAATACCCCACAAACATCTTAGTGTTATAGCCGAAGTCACATCTAGGGGGACACCCATTGATCCTGGGAAGATCTTGGTTAGCCACGGCAGATGCTTACATCAATTGTCAGTCAAGGTCTATGACCATTTCAGATGGGACCGAAAAAAGAAGTCTTACCTTATACACTCCAATCCGACCTAGCTTAGAAGTTGAAACTCCACTATGGATGGAGTTATAGGAGGAATACGGGGTCCAACCTCTGTTAATGATAGGGAAAGCCTTAACCTTCAAAGATGAAACAGAGGATGATGCTATCAATAGTTTCATCAATGAGCCCACATCTGTCAATGCGCATGTTTACCAAATCCTGAATAGTATCCTATATGAAGAAAAATAGGAAAATATTATAGAGGAAAATTTAGTTAGTGACACCATTATAATTCCAGTAATCAAAAATTCAAAGAGCATTCCAGCTGAGATAGAGCCAGGTAAAACACTGAATATCAATCTGAACCTCGCTCCTGATGAATTGGAATGTCTGGTCACACTCTTGAAACAACACAAGGGAGATTTTTCTTGGGAGTACACAGATATGAAAGGCATCCATTCTAATCTATGCACCCACCACATCTACATTAAAAGTGATTCCCAACCTGTGTGCCAACTACAACAAAGGATGAACCCCAACCTTAGGGACATAGTGAAAGACAAAATTCAAAAGCTTTTGGAAGCAGGGTTTATTTACCTGATCTTAGACAATGAGTGGGTTTCTCTACTCATGGTATTACCAAATAATAATAGAAAATGGAGAGTCTGTGTGGATTATAGGGAGTTAAACAAAGCGACACAGAAAGACCATTTCCCTTTTCCCTTCAGCGATCAGGTACTTGATACCTTATCTATGAAGAAATTTTTTTCCTTCCTGGATGGGTTTAGTGGGTACAACCAGACCTAAATTGCTCCCGAAGACCAAGATAATACCACCTTCACCTGTCCTTGCGATACTTTTGCATACAAGGTACTTCCCTTCGGTTTGTGCAATGCACCTGCCACCTTTCATAGAGCTATGATTAGCATCTTTTCAGAGATGGTCAATGATAGTATGGATATTTTCATGGATGACTTTACCCCTTATGGTAGTGACTTTGAGGAGGCAATGAAAAAATTAGAGAAGGTTTTAACACGATGTGAGCAGACCCAACTATCTTTGAGCATTGAAAACTACCACATGATGATGAGCGAGGGTTTGGTTTTAGGGCACTTCATCTCTGATGATGGTATCCAAGTAGATCCATCCAAAATATAGGTAATTGAAAACATACGCACTCCTGGAACACATAAAGAGGTACGTGTATTCCTAGGGCATGTTGGTTATTAGAGAATATTTATAGAAATTTTTTCCAAACTTGCTTCTCCTTTATTTACTTTTTTGATGAAGGATGTACAGTTCATTTAGAATGATGCATTCCAAACAACATTCACCGAACTTAAGAAGAGGATGTCTACAACTCCTATCTTAAGGGGGCCCAATTGGTCCCTTCCTTTTCATATTTATTTTGATGCCTCTGACACTACCATTGGAGCAGTGCTGGGACAATAGGATGGTCAAGCTCCATATGCAATGTGACTACATCAGTAAAACTTGGCCCCTGCTAAACTCAATTACACTATTACAGAAAAATAATTTTTAGCCATTTTCTATTCCATCAATAAATTCAAACATTACATCACTGGATACCCCACATTCATACACATTGACTATTTAGCCATCAAGTATCTAATGAACAAACCTGTTACAAATGCTAGAATAACTAGATGGCGACTACTATTATAGTAGTTCAACATTACAATTATTGACAGACCTGGAAAAGAGAATGTTGTTGATGATTTTTTATCTCATTTTACTAACATCGATGACAACATTCCCATTGAATATTCTTTTTCAAATGAGCATTTGTTTGCAGTATCAACTCATTCCCCATGGTACGTAGATGTTTCCAAGTATTTGGCTGTAGGAAAGCTTTTGGCACTTCTGTCAAAAAGAGAGAAAAGGAATACCATCCAACAAAGTGCTAGGTACTGCTGGATAGATGGTCATGTTTTCTACACAGGCCCTAATATTGAAATTAGGAGATGTTTAAGAGAAGACGAAATTTTCAGTATCTTGAAGTCTTGTCATGACAATCCCTGTGGGGGATACTTTGTTGATAAATGTACAAGTCATAAGGTATTACGAATGGGCTATTACTAGCCAACAGTTTTCAGGGACTCGAAGAGGTATGTACATGATTGTGATAGATGTCAGAGGATGGGCCAACCTAACAGACTGGACGAGATGCCCCTTCAACCACACCTGGTGGTTGAACCCTTCTACCGATAGGCCTTGGATTTCGATGGGCCCATCAACCCTCCCTTGAAGAAGAAATTATGCATCTTAGTTTGCACTGATTACATCAAAAAATGGGTAGAGGTTGTGGCTTTGGTGAAATCCAATGACCAAGTTGTAATAGATTTCCTGTATGGAGAAATCTTTACTCATTTTGGAGTACCCAAGGAGATAATCACAGATGGAGGACCACCGTTTGTGTCACATAAATTGGAAGCTCTGTTACAGAAGTATCATATTCAACACAGAATAAATTCACCTTATCATACATAGGCCAATGGCTAGGTGGAATGTACCAAGAAAGTAATTGAAGCTATTCTCACAAAGACATTCAAAATCCATCGTAGGGACTCGGCTGAAGGACATCCAGAGGCACTTTGGTGCTATCACACTACTTGGCGCAATACTACAGGTTTTTCCTCTTATGACTTGGTGTATGGTAAAAATGTTGTCTTTCCTATTGAATTCAAAATCAAAACCTTAAAGACGGCTATTTAGATTTAATAGAATCTCAGAGGAATAGGTTGAACCAATTAAATGAACTCGATAAAAAACGCACAGCTAATGTACATCAGACAGAGTTAATTCAATAGCAGTGATCTAAGTGGCATGATCAGTTCATAAAGAAGAAAGTCCTCTGCGAAGGAGACCGTGAATTGCTATATGATTCTAGGTTCAAGAAGGACTTCAAAGGTAAGATTTGAAACATATGGTTGGGTCTGTATTAGATAGATATAGTATTTGACAATGGAACAGTCCGCCTGCTCACTATTGATGAAGATTGTACGCCATTATTTGCTAATGGGCACATGATGCCACTATATCACAAGCCAATCTCAAGGGACATATTTACTTCATAGGTTACAATTGATCTAGGATACCAGTTAAAGTAAGGACAATACATTTTCTCTATCCCTATAAATATTTAAAAGGGCACTTTGATTTGTAGACAAGAATTTGTATATAAATAAATTGATGTTTTTCTTTATTTTTATTCTGTTTTCCTTTACGCTCGATTGGTTTTCTTTGAAGAATCTATGCAAGAAATTACTTAATGAGCAGCAGTCATGATGGGGCCTAAGGATTGCGATCACCTTAACCTATGTTCCTATTCCAGAAGAGATCCTTGAATTTTTTTTTTGAATAATGAACAATTTTCATAGTTGCAACTCTGTTCAAATTTGCCTTTTTTTGTTTCCCATAGCAGTGACTGCGTTAAAGTTTGCCTATTTTTCCCGTTCTCACAGCTGTGACTCCGTTAAAGTCTACCTATTTTTCCCATTCTCGTAGCTATGAATCTATTCAAATCTACCTATATTTCTTGTTCTCACAGCTACGAATCCGTTAAAGTATTCCTATTTTTCTTGTTCTTGCAGCTACGACTCCGTTCAAATTTGCCTATTTTTCCCCTTCTCACACCTGCAACTCCATTCAAATATTCCTATTTTGCCTATCTTTCATAGGTGCGACTCCGCCAAATCTCGCAAGTTTCCCTATCTTTGGCAACTACGACTCCGTTAAACTTCATAGATTTCCCTATCTTTCGTAGTTGTGACTCTACCAATTTTTGCCAATTTCTCCTATCTCCACAGTTGCGTTGCTGCTAAATTTTTCCTATCTTTCTATTTTCATAGTGGCACTGATGCTAATTTTTCACTGATTCCTTATCTTCACAGCTGCGAATCCTCCATATGTATCGGAAAGATAGATGCGACTCCTCTAGATTTAGCCACCAATGTTGTCGTCCGTGATTTTGCCGGATTTTGACTCACATGATAGCTTCAATTATGTTTCCTCCAAGGTTGAAAAGAGAGTCATTGATTCACCGGGGGTAAGATCATAACATAACATGCACAATAATGTTTAATTTGATGGCTGCGATGACACGCTACACTATTAGCGAAGGTCACGTTTCATCTCATAATTGCTAAGGTACGAGGTCCGATCATTTACATGATTAGGCGTTAATTGGATTTGAAAAAATTAATCATGCTTTTCCTTTTTGTACCCGTCATTAGACCTGTACTCATTTAACTGTCAATCCACATGATCTATCTGGTACTTAAATTTACGATTCGACCGTCATCTTTTTCCTAATTTGGGACCAAATATTACCAATTATTCCCTGCTTATGATTGTCTTAACTTTCCTAATTTATCCAACTCCAACCTTGGTTGTTCGTGCATGTTCCTGTGCGCCATTTCTAGGTCTATAATTTGTTAAGTTGATTCTGGAATTTAGACAAAGAAATGATATGGGTATCCCATCCTGGCCCGAACCTGCAAATACGGAGGCCCTACGAAGAAATGCGGAGGTTTTTTCCATTTTCGAAGCAGCAGGCTGGACCAAGTTCTTTCAGTGCTTAAATGGTTTTCATCGAGAAACGGCTCTGCAGTTTGCTCTAAATTTGATAGAGACCTATTCATAATTTAGAGGTATGCATATAGATGTTACTAAGGATATTTTCGCTCAGGTTACTGGTCTTCCTCGCGAAGGAAGAACTTGGCCTCGAAGAAGAACCCACAATGCGGCTGCAATGTAGGAGTTTCTAGTAGCCGGTGAACAGGTCCACCTAGAAAAGCGAGTGATAACATTAAAATCACTACCTCACCCTTGGAATGAAGTGGTGGTTTTATTCAAGAAATACATTACATGTGAAGGTAGGCATCAAACTGTGTATTTCTATTATTTCCCTCTACTGTCTCATTTATGCCACAAGGCTTTACTCAATATCCCATTTTATTTATTTAAAGACCTACATCATATGGAATTGTTTTTAAAATCAACCCAATGCCCTTACTCTTCTCTCACCCATCATGAATTAATTGAACTACTTATCGTAAGGGCCTTAGCACAGCAAAACCATACTTGGGAACAGTTTATCGGTCAGCCTCCGATAATTCAGGAACCTGTACCCTTGAGTGGTGTCCTAATATAAGAGTAAGAAGAGGCACCTACATAGTTGGGGGGACTGGAAGTAGATGAAGAGGACCGTAGTTCCTCCAATTTAGTTGGGGGGGAGATGAGAAGGTCTCAGAAAAAAACCCAATTAATCAAGCGAAAGAACAAGGAGAGGCTGCAACAATATCAAACCCTATGAGGAGAACAGAGAATGTGGAAGCTCCAGCAGCAGAAGCTAAAACTGGAGCAGCATTGAATGGTTCGATAGTAGAAGTTGAGGCTGTGGGATCTATTATGATAGAAGGCGATGCAGAAATCCTTAACATTGAATCTTCTCCTAAATGGGGAGGGACTTTAATTGACAAAGAAACTGAGATGCCAGATGCAAGGGAGTCCATTGAGAAGGGAAATGTCCCTTCTACATCAGCCATAGATATAGAAACCCTTGTATCGCAAAAGAAGAAAAGAAGATCAAGAGAAGAGGTGCTGACATAACGACCTGTGAAGAAAAGGAGAACCGGATATGTCATAGCAGTAGAAGTAGCACGGGAAATATGGGCGAATATCAAATCAAATATTGAATTTCTCATCTTGAGACCCAATAAAAAAGCTGCCCCACAAGAACTTGTTGCAGAAGAACTACAAATTGAGGGACTTTTATATGAAAATAGTCTGTTGAAGGAGGACGTGCAAGCGGTCCGAAAGGAATTAGAAAGTTGGAAGGAAGCATGCAAGAAATAGGTGGAAAGGAGGCTGCACAAATTAGTAGAAGTTGCAGATCAATTGGAAGGATCACCTCCTGCAGAGGAAGGTGAAGAAGTGGGAAAGGTGGTTTTCCCTGAGTGTGGGGAAATTTTCAATCAATCAGGATAAAGTCATAGTGCATGCATTTGTGGCACAAAAACCCGCATAGGAAGTTGGGAAAGAGAAAGAAACATATGTGGGAGAATTGAGAGGTGAAGATGAACCAGAGGTGGAAATGGTCCCCGACATAGAAGTAAGGGAACATGAACAATTACAGTCTCAACATTAGGGTGTTTTTACACAAGCACCAACGTCCTTAGAAATTTGTGTGGAGGATTCTACTCAAATAGAAGCAGGTGAGTCAGAGGTTGAGACAATCCCTGATTTGAACTTAGGTGTTTTTACTATGACCCCAGAACAATATTAGGATACAGAACTAGTGGAGGAAGAACCTCAACAATAGGGAAATGTTGAAGCAGACCAAGATGTTGTCACATAAGAACCAACATCCTCAGGAATTCTTGGTGATACCCCCATTCAGTTTGGAATAGTTGACCCTCAGGTGGGCATAATCCATGACTTGGAGCTAGGGGAAGATGAATAGATGCATTCCCAGCCATCAGGGGACATTGAAGTGTTTGGGGACTAGTCTCATCTTTCAGGGGATGTGGAAGTAACTCAAGAATGACCTTAGAATCCTGAAGAACTGGAAGGAAGGGAAGCTACTACACAAGAACCAACAACCTTACAGCTCCCTGTCAAATCTACAACTGAAACTAAAGAAGATACTGAGACTAAGACTCAGGAGGATATTGTTACACAAGAACCAACATCTTCAAAAAATCACGCTGAGGCTGATAGAAATGGGTTTCATGAGGAGGATGCTATTACACAAGAACCAACATCCCCATAATTGACTACAGAAATACCGATATGGGAAGAGGTGGTTGGAATACTGGTAGAAGAGGAAGTAGTCACACTTCGGATTCAGAATGATCAGGCTGAGACATCGGGTAATAAGGTCTGGAGTCAATTTTAGCAAAACTTTGTTGATTTAGACTTTGAGGAGGAAAATGATACAGGAGATGGAAGGATACAAGGACTAATAGAAGAAATCTCGCTACTGAAAATAGAAGTGTCAGGTGGACATATATCACGAATGAATGATTCCCCTTGTTGAGCATAAAAAGACTATCAAGGAAGAGAGGGAAAGATGGGTAGAAGAGTTAATGTTCCAGAGGTTTCATTGGGAAGAAGTACAGAAAGAGTTGAAGGAGTCAAATAAATTCAAGTCCATGTAGAAGGAAAAAGATAAACTGTACACTCTTTCCCAGGAATTGATGAGCTCCAGAGCTCCATCTCCCTCTTACCCTATATTTTTGTATGAATAATACACTTGGTTTAAATTGAAGGCGTTGAAGGAAGGGAGACCCTATGAAGTGGCATCCTCTAACAAATTTTTGGTGACTTTTATGGGAAGAATATTCACTAAGTAGAACCTGCTGTGTGAAATTTGCTTCCATGATATGGCTTGCCTCCTGGATCATCATTCGAACCCTGTTGCTTACTTAGTAGTTGTCCAGCTAAAGGATTTTGCTTCTTTTTTCAGCAATCATGTGCAGTGGGAGAGTTCCTTCCAAAAAAATTATTAGAATGAGGCTATTTCTAATCTCTAGATTAGGAGTGAACCTATGTCTCTTCATATTCTTCTCTCTCTTCAGAAACATAGGCTTAAACCTCCCCTCAAGACTCGACAGATGGTTGAAATTCAAGAATAGGTCATCTCATTTTAGTATGCCATATTTCCAGACAACAACATTTGTCTTTGGAACATAGTAAGCATAGATGGTAGGTTTCTTCTTCATCATTGAAGAAAAGGGATCCTTAGTGCTTTAATAATTTTAAACAGACGCTACCTAGGGTTGAGGGATATGCTGACTATATGAAAAAGTGTGGAGTTAACTGGTTGGGACTTAACTTCAATTTTCCACTTATTTGGTGGCCGACAAGGCTGTATAGGGATGATTTTTCATTAACAAAGGAAGAAGATAAGTAGTGTTGGAAATATTGGGTTTCCCATAATGGATATCTATATGGGGAGGAACCCCCTAAACTCTCCTACAATTTTTCTTCTATCCATGAACAAGGTACAACTCCAGTATCATATTCGGACTAGTGGACGTTACTGTACGAGGACATGCAATAGGATAGTTGGGGGGAGATGTTGGGTCCTAAAAAGACCCTTTTTGACCATACCTATCATACCCTTTTTCCTTGTCTTACTCCATTTTATGCACCAAACATATGTTCTTTTCTCATATTGAACCTTCAATCTTCTTAGGTATGATTAATTATTATTTTATCTTATTAATGCCTATGATTGTTATGTTTGGAACTCTGTCTCTTAAATTATGCTAATACATTGTGATTTCATAAAGATAGTTCAAGATGTGAGACGTACAAGTGTAGTAGCCACGTCACTTGAAGAGAAGAGGAACTTTCATTACCAGCTGTTACATGCCAGTAGCAGCCCCATACATTGAGCACAAACAGAGGTTGTTATTCCATAATTAGATGCAATAGAATCAGTTGTGACAATGCATCAGTGCTTAAGGTTTTAGCTGCAACAGAAAGGGTATTCATTGAATTGGTTATGTTCTCACTAATGGCTGATGCAACAACATTCCATATATTCCATGTTTTCATTCAATTCTACTCATAGATGTACAACTTGTTGTAACAGGGAATCCTGAATATCGTAGATCTTCATGGCTGCCCAATATCAATGGGTGGAGTTATGATTGATCATGCATAAATATTGGGAAAGATTCTGATCCAAGGGTTGGTTGATATCGTATTATACTGTGTTAGCTGTGACAAAGAATTGTACTTTCATTTTACCATTTAATAAAAGGAGCATGATTCTTCATATTTCTTCACTTTAATCTGTGTTAGTTCTGGTGTCTCTGTTCGAAGGCTGGGTCCTCCTTCTCATAGAGATCACTGATTTAATTAGATGTTTTGATTATTCTTTTGTGTGGTGTGGAAACTGTAGTAGATTCATTCCTTTCAGTAGCTACAACAGTAATGGTTAATCATTGTGCTTTCTTTGATAATTACTACCTGCATTTTCGTTAAGCTGCAACAGTGTGGTGTGACAGTCGACTGTGTAGGTTAGTTTCTATTATGCAAGTGTGTGTTAGCTATAACAATCAAGCTCATCTCTAGTATCTTTCAATTGTTTATCTTTCTCAGGCTTGCTTATTCAGTCATTTTATAATTGAGAATTGTTTGGTTCAATTCCTGTTATTTCCAATTTTTAGATTAGTGGAATTAAACTAGTGAAGAGTGATCTGCATATAGTCTGGTAATGTTAGGATTTAACTTCTTGCAAAAGTAGTCTGGTTCTTTATTTCTGGAATCATTATTTGTTGGATTGAAGTTATAGGAAGTTAATTGCAATTCTGAAATTCTTAAGTAGGTAATTTAGATTAGTTAATCATGAGAGGATTTTGCTGAGTAGATAGGTAGGACGGTTGATTTTTCATTCCATTAATCAGCTACTTAGTGTTTATGAACAGACTCTGTGAATTATGTTTTAAATAAAAAGACTTCCCTGGGTTGACAATTTATATTGAGCATTATGCATGTTAGCTGTAATTAACTAGCATATAGAGTGACCAACAACAAATTGCGGAAGCACCTTTTTTTTTACATATGTTTCCCATTTTTGCATCCTGCATTCTACAATCGAAAATCAGATTGCAGAAATCCCTTTTTTGGAGGTTTTTTTAAATCAATTTCCTGCATCCCGCAACCCATGAATTCATATTGTAGATGTTAGAATTTTATGTTCAATAAAAGCTTTTGTTTCTGCAACCCACAATGTAGATTGGGGATTGTAGAAATATTTTTCAAAATAAAATATTATCTTTTTGGTTCCTCTCGCATTCTACAATGTGGACTGTGGAAAGTGGAAAATCTATTTTTCGCATATTTTTCCCTTTTTTGGTTCCGCAAACTACAACCCACAATGTGGATTGCGGAAAGCGAAAACTTAATAAAATGTAATTTGCACCATTTCCTACCCGTAACCCACAAGTATTTTGCACACTGCATATTGAAGAACTTTAACAACTTTTTCTTGGTCTATAATCTCATTACGCATTCTACAACCTACATTGAGGATTGCGGAAATCACAAGATCCAAATTTTTGGTTGATTTCACCTCCACATTTTGATTTCTTGCCCTAATCTTAGCTTTCCATTTCTGCAAGAACTACGACTAATATCTATTCTTCCATTGAGTCTTGGATTATTTAATTCATTCAAATTTATGAATTATTTACCATTTAATTTTTATTTTTACTGTGCTTAAGGGTTTTTACTGCATATTTTTCTCATTGAATCTCACCAATCCTTGGCATCCAATTCTTCCATGGGTAAGTTTCCCATTTCTATAGTTTGACTTTTTTGGTTTTACTGTGCGTAAAATTTAATCACGGTGGCTAAGTTTGGATCCAAATTTACTTCCAAGTCCATCAGTGTGACTAGGAACACTAGGCCTAATAATGCTCTGAATGAGCAGGAAAGAAAGGACCCAAACTCCGGTATCTTTACTGATACTAGTGGACGTGTTTATGAAACCCTCCATATCAGTTGGTCAAGAATTTATTCAATATTCGACAATGATGACCTTTCTTCTATTACCCATGACCAGCTCTCATATTCCAACATTAGGAATTCCTAGCTCCATGCCATTGCACCTCAACCTCCTTTCATTCCTTATACCGACCTAGTTAAGAAAGGAATTAGACCACAAAAAACCTGAGTGATCCTTTGATGACCACGGTCATACCCAACTGGCGGCTTTCAATCTGAACGTTTTTTCTAGAGCTTATGCTCTCATACCTCCCCAACAACTCTTGACCACCAAATTCCTTGATGTGGGCATGTCCCAATTTGATTTTGAAGAGGTAATCATTAGAGGAATTTTGGGGTCTAAAATTGGCCTCCTAAGGAAAATAATAAAATAATAGTTAAAATAATAAAATAATATTGATTAATTTTGGAGGAAGANTTAATTCTGCATCCAATAAGCTCTCCCGATCGAAATTTGAGTAAAAACACAATGAGATATGTAGAAAATACGAATAAAAAAGTAGTTTTTTTTAATGACAAATATGTCAATTCAACCATTATGGTTGACTTATTTTATTGAAATTCTATTGGTTCTTGAATTCCAACTCACAAAAACCTATTTTGGCATGTTTTCTTATAAGGCCCATTTTAGACCCCAAATTTCCTCTAATGACAATCTTGGATGTAAAAACCTACTGACTACATCGCCAAGGCGGACAATTCTTAGCATGTTTCGTGGTTTAGGGAACCTTTTTCTCTGCTGGAGGCCATGTTTTACTGGCTATATGGATTTCCCAATTGCTCGATGTTCAAATCCGAGTAGGCTCTTGTAGCACTTCATCTCTTGATTACATGTGATTCATTTAACTAGGCTAAGATTCTATCAGTGAACATGAAGGAAGAAATTGAGAAGTACCAGAAGACGTCAACTTCCAGGAAGCCATTTTTCTTCCTTTTAGCGTATGTGATGGATGTTTTCTGCACTACATCATTTTCTTCTATGGGATGGGATTAGACTAATATGTCGCCTCCAATCCATATTTATTGTTTAGAATTTTAGGAGGATAATTATGTTCCCTGTATTTATGGAATATGTGATCTTTTCCTAGGGTCAATGTACCAGAAATTTTTTAAAGAAGATGCTCTAGATTTTTTGAAAAGGGCCAGAGATTTGATTACAGTGAATGGTGATTGGTAAGTATGAGAATATTTATCCTACATTCGGATTTGGGGTGGCAATGTAGTGCACCTGCTTCCAAGAATTGTCCCGAATCAGATGGTTCTACATGAAATAACATATCAAACTATTGTCGATGGGGTTTTTCCAAATATTGCATCATCCAAAAGAAAGTGTTGGCCCAAGTTTTCATTGAATTTGGGATTGATCACTCTACAAAATTCCACTCATGCTGCTATCCAGGGAACATCAATCACTAACATGAACCTAGGAGCACCAAAGAGGATACATGACTCCAATTCATAAAAGGCAAGTCATTTTGTTAAGAAGCATACTAAGAATCACTATGTTCATCAATAAGTTCCTGGTGATTCTATTTACATAGGAGCCATTGAATTCTAGGAGTTACTAAGTAGAATTTCTGATCCCACCGAGAAGGCTCTTTTTTTCAATATCAAAAATATGTGAAGGATATCATGTTGCATTTCAAACAGGTCAAAATGACAGTGGAAGAGAATGTTTAGAGAAAAAATATTGAAAGGGAATCCAAAGAGAAATCAGATAGCTCTTCTTCTTCTCTTTCCAATAAATCAAAGGAAAAAGGTAAGGCTATTCTCAAAATTCCCACAAGAATGCAACCTTCCTTGACGATTGAAACCTTACATAAATTGGCAGAGTTTAAGAACAATGTAGAAAATATGAACTCACATATATAAGAACAATCATAAGTTGTTGAGCCTCTGCCTAAAAGGAATAAAATTCTAGTGATCCTTCAATAGGTATAGGTACAAGAAGCACCAGTTGTTGATCCACAACCTATACCTGAAGAAGTTTAGAGAGCAAAACATCTAGTTCCACCAACAAAACCTACCCCACATGAACAATTAGTTATGTAGGTGCATCCAATTCAATAGATTGATCCCTTGCTTCAAGAAACCACTGAGATACATAAAATTGAGAGTGACCTCGGAGAGGATACCTCTCCTTTTACATTTAATTTCCCTATCACTATGCTTGCAAGTTTACCATCAGCTGATACCACCACTCATTCAGAGAAGAGCCTTTCTTAGGATAAATTTCCCAAACATTCTTTCTGTGAGATATATTTGTCTCATATCCTTTCTCCTACCAGTGGCACCCCTTCAACATTACAAAACATACCTATTAGCATTCCTTTTTCTACTTCACCTATTCCTTCGGTATCATTGGAACCCCACATTGCTCCTATATCTTCACATTCTCTAATCCCCCAACCCGCCACTTCTTTTATTCCTATAAGTTCCTCCCTTGAAACCCTTGCATCTAACCCTCTTATTATCTCCTCATATTTGACACCTAATATTCCCATGCCTCCCACCACCCTTCCACCTCTTACTATGAAAATTCCCACTCCTAAAACCTCTCAACCAACACGATTGGTTACCATCCATGAAGGAACCATCTCAATAGTAGATGAGATGGCCGATTTTGGAGAGGATGCAGTTGTCTCTTTGGGACAATATTTTTGGAGTAGAAAAGAAAGGGAAGTAATTAAAAAGTGAACTAAAAGGTAAAGGGAAGAAGCCACGAAGTAGGGGTTGGCCTTAGACGAGACTGATTGGAGAAGAGATTCCTCTGATATCAGACAAGGGGCCTTGGATTCAATAGCCTCTATGGGATATTTTGTTGGAGCCAATTTTGATTTAGTCTCTCAATTGAAAAAAGAGGTAGAAGTGGAAGAACAAGAATTACGAAGGTCCAAACAAGACCAAGCATGGGATGAAGCAAAACACATGCAAGAAATATAGGACCTAAGAAAGAAACATGAGTAAGAGTTGAGGCAACTTCAAGATAAAAATTATTACCTCAAGTAGTAGCTTGAGAAATCAGATGATCTGATTGAGAAAAAAACAAACAATATTGTTTCCCTTGAGCAACAACTAAAGGACCTCCAGCTAGTATCAGCCGCCTCTTCTTTGTCCAAATTTACAAGATAAGAATTCAAGCAATTGGCCTATAAAATACATGATGATTTTTACCAAAGCATGGTCAGTTTGTTCAAAGGTTTTAATGAAATGTAGGACATGTACAATACATTTGAGCACCTGTTCGATGTTCTCAATGATCACAACATAGGAATAAGGGAAGAAACAAAGGCCTATGAAAGCGTACTAGAATGGCATAAGCATATCAAGGAAAGACTAGACGACATGCCAATATTGGACAAGATTAAACTCAAATAGATTGAGGTGACAATCAAAGTTTGGGAGAGTATCTGTGACGTGGTAGAGTCCATCATCAGGGGTGGACATGTAGCATGCAAATGGAGATGGTTTTATTCTATGACTTCGCTTGGTTTTCTAGATATCCCACTATTGGAACTTATTGATCACGATTCTCCCCCCAAGATAAAATTGGAAGAAATTGAAATGGTTTTTTCTCTAGTCAAGGAGAAGATCCACGCGATCACTCAGCTTACCTTCAATGAAATAACGAAGTAGATTGAGACACCTCTCACTTTGATGATGAGGATTTATTTTCGCCTCCTAGAGTGGGTGAAGATTAAAAAGAGAGAAATTTCATCTTTGACCTGTAAAGTAGAGCTACATTTAGAGCATGCCCAATATCAAGATGTTGAGGATTTGATGAATGTATATGACAAGTGGCATTTTTCCCTTGGAAAATCATAAAAATGAAATATTTTGTAATCCCACATCTTGGGAACTTTATTTCTTTGTAATTTTTTGTAATATTATTTAAGGTGAAGGGTATTTCCCAAGACAGGGGACCAGTGAGATTAAGCATAGGAAAGTGTTGGCAGGGGTTTTGATAAGTGAGTTGCATAGCGTCGCAGCAGCTGCGCAAGCTCATGCGGTACCGCGCAAGGTCATATCGGCACGATGGGCAGAAAAATAACTGTTTTGAATATTTTATATATGATTTGACTAAGTTTTGTCATAATAAGTCATTAGTAGTTATACTTTAGTTAGAAGTGGACCTTCAATGTAATGGTGCAAGCTTATCTATAGATCTAGTTTTGCAAATAAAGAGATATCTGGACCAAAAAGTAGATGATCAGTATTGGTTTTGGGCATGATTATCACATGAGGTCTTGTATGATACAATCTCGGAGAATTTCCTATTGTATCTACGACTTATCTGGGTTGTTTTCTGATGTATTCAGCCTCTGATTTTGGAGAAGAATTGTTTGGTTTTGGATCTTTTGCACAGAGTTAATATATATGACAGTTGATGCATAAATCTTGTCTTTTGTTTTACTGTTCTCTCTGCTGAGATTTGTCTTGTTACGATGATCTAGATCTATTACGATGCTGTGATTTATTATGATGTCGTTGTGGTTTATTCTATTTCCGCTATAATGAAGTTGATGTGATCTATTTAAAAGTCTGTTATATTGATGTTTCCTTATGAGGTTGGATGCTTTATGAATGATGCTGCTGTGACAAATGCATGATCTAGTCCATAGTTATGAAAATGAGTTAATGTCGACTGCATATTTATGGATCTGTTAATCATGTTTTTTTCCTAACGAATCCCATATCCTCCTTCCCCATTGCTAGAAACTTGGTTTTGACAACTCTTCCTTGAACATCTTGGGTGAGACTTCGTCCACTCTGCGGATGATGCTAGGCAAGATAAAACCTGTCCAGGCTGGTGCTCAGGGAGATCGTGTTGGTTGGGTGTCGATAGAGTGAGAACCCATCTCGACAAGGATTTGTTGGTGGGTTCGCCAACAAATGGTTCTGTTGTCGGGATCGAGTTGTGATTAAGAGGAGGATATGTTTTGGAATCCAACTCGATCGGAGATCGAGGGGCGATTTGATCTAAAGTTGTGATAGTTTGTTGAAGCCAAAAATCAAAATCCAAAGCTGTCGATGAGCCATTGGTTGGATAGATATATCCACGACGGTCCTCACGAATGGTTCTTTTGTGAGTTTCCTATGATCTTACATGAGTGGATGGCAAAGTTCACTTCTAAGAAGACGAACTTCCAAAGAGGAGAGACGACATCTTGGACTCCGGAGCTAGTCTAGGAATTCCAAGAAACCAACAATAAGGCTTCGTGGGCTGTTGAAGTGTGGTTGGATAGTATCCTAGAAGAATACGTCACCGAGTTTGTAGTCGACACCAATAAGTCATTTAGCGAAGTAGAAATGAGTTCTTCAGCAGACCATGAGGACGATTTTTGCTGTCACTGTAGCTGTCCATTAAGCAACTGGTCTATGAAAAAGGTATTCTAAAGATGGACCAAGAGTAGTGGAACTCTGGTGTATGGAGGATGTAGGCACCATGACAAAAAGGGGGATATGCATAAAAAGGTAAAGGGTATATGGGCATGATTTCTGGTGAGATTATGAAGGTCTTCGAGGAAACAAGTGATTGTACAAGGGGAGGAGCAAGGTTTTGAGAGAAGTGGAAGAGGACAGGAGAAGGTATTGCTGTGATCGAAGTGCGATGCCATGAGGAACAACCACATAGGACAAAGTGACCTTTTTGTGACTATGAGGACAACCAGGCTCAAGCTACACCTGGAAGGACGACAAGATTGAACCCCAGCAGTAACATGTCTACACCTCCACGCACTACTCCACCATAAGGAAGAAATGCGCACTCTACGTCGAATTTCCTGACATGCCAGCAATAGTCTAGCAATCGAGTGCCAGCAGGAGGACGAAGGCCCAAAATGGTGGGCGATGAAATGAAGTTACCAATATTCCATAGAAATGACACTGATGATCTAGAGCAGTACTAGTTCTTGTGTGAGGAAATATGGACTACGCGACAAAATGTAGATGATGATGTCAATAAAAACCAGCTAGAAACTACTCTTATGGGCCACGCATTGGAATGGTTCATGAGATTCATGCGACTTCCTTAGGGAGGTACCGCAACAACATTGGATGAGATCTAAATGGGGCTATTCGAAGAATTCAAGAAGTAGAAGTCTGAGGCTCAGTACATTACTGAATTGAAAGAGATCAAACAGTTCCCCAATGAAACAACTTCAATCAACAGCTTAAGATATTGATGTCCTAGGTCAGTTTTCATATGAGAGATGTTCAACAGAAGGAGTGGTTCATCGTTACACTTGTCCCGCATATCAGACAACTGCTAATGCAGCAAAATATTGCAACACAGAGTGAGGCCCTAGAGACTGTGATGAAATTGGAGGCATCGCCAGTAGGAGAAACTATAATCGAAATGAACCAGATTCAAGCACAGTTGGCCAGTATGACGCTTCAACTAGAACATATCAAGAAGGCCAAGGAATATCATGATGATCTTAGGTGCACTTGGTGCCACGCAGACGGACATACCAAGGACACATGTCCGATGTTCTAACATTATTTGCTTTTAGGAGCCCCGAACCCGTTGATATGTGCTGGTATACCATGGTGTCGCATATGTCAATTCTATGGGCATCGACATGAGAACTGCGAATATATACCGAAGATGGTTACCAAGGTGGAAAATATGTATTGTACGTTTTGTCAATCAGTAGGACATGATGACAAAAACTGCCGAACTTATGATTTGCTCCAGGAAAGAACGTATGATTCATATTTTGTGAAAGGTAAGGACCCCTGGGTAGTGCAAGCGCAGCCACAAGTAGTACAACCAGTAGCACATGTGTATTATACACCACCACCCCTAATGCAGTTTATCCCAGTGCAACAGCAGCAACAGTTTACAGCGCAGCCGCAGTTCGCACCTCAGCCATAGATGGTAGCACAAACATAGTATAATCAGGTGTCATGACCACAGTATAATTAGCCACAATATGTTCAAGCTACGCATTATGTCTAGCAGCAACCAAACCCCCCACAGCAGCAAATGGCCTAGCCACAGTTTCAGCAAGGAGGAGTCCACGGAGGATTTCGTAGAGGATTTAGGGGTCGAGGAGGAGGCTTCGGTCGAGGAGGAGGATGAGGTCATGAATCAATTCAGTTTTATACTTGTGGAATATTTGGGAATTATTAGAGGGATTACCCTCATGTGTAGTGTACTTATTGCGCAATTAGAAAACATAATGTTGAAAATTGTCCTTAGTTGATTGCAAAATGGCATGCTGGAAACATTCCTTAGTTGCAGAACGTACATAATAAGAATCAACCTATGTTCCAAGTACATAACCAACCGATGATGCAAGGTCATATCCCACCACAGACTCAGACTCAGAATCTGCCCCAGACTCAAAATCCACTGATGAATCAATCGAGGTATCAGCCGCTAAATCAGTACCCACCATTGACTCAATCCTAGAACATGAATCAAGGACCGACGGTTGCAATAATTCATGCTGAACCAAGAATGAAGGATGTCGATGTTGGGATTGTCACTCATGTTGGTGCGACAACAAGAGACGATGGACCACGTCAACAAGTTCGGTTCATTGGCAAGAAAAAAGTAGCATTTCATATTGATATAAAGAAAGACACTTTCATTGAAGTGAAGCATGCAATCGGGAGGAATTCAGGTAAGTTACGAATTATTGACATGCCACCTGCTTTTGATCCATCCATAGAGGCAGGATTATCATGACAACATGGTACCTTGCAACAGTTTTTTGAAAGTTTTCTATCACTGGCAAGGGACTCTGAAGCCCTCGCCGAGCTTGAGATGTTATTGTGCCATCTGAATAAGGCCATGAAAGATTCTGCAGTGAATTCTTTGCGAAAGAGGAATATAGACAAGGATATGAGGATAAATATCCAGATTGGAGATTATGAGGTTGAATCTATTATTTTGATCTCAGATCCAATGTAAACATCTTGACCAATAAAACTTAGCAGCTGATGGGGAAGACGACATTGGGATGGTCATCGGTACAACTGCGACTAGCAAATTAGGCAAAGGTTCAACCCATTGGTCGCATCTCTAACCTATTTGTCGACATTGAAGGTATGAAAACATGCACCGACTTTGACATAATAGAAGTAGTTGAAGATGGAGGCTCCTATCCCGCTGTGCTAGGGATTGGATGGGCTAATGATAGCATGGCAGCAATCAACTTAAGAAAATGAGTCATGACGTTTGAAAACCAGGATGTCAGGGTCATTGATCATATGGACCCTCAAGAAGGATGTCGGTATATTGAACCTATAAGGGATGAAGCTGGTAGGAGTTGGGACCATTCCTATAATATCTCTGAGGATTATATTCACCCAACTATTGATGGTGAACTTGGATGGAGCAGTGCTAGTTCTACGTCCTCTAACTTTGATGATGCTCTGGAAAATTGGTAGAATAAGTTGCATGAAGTATCATTCAGGAAATGTGGGTTGATCACACAATCTCTCTGCCACATAGCCACTGAGACTGTCAAGTTTCCCATTTATGAAGGACTACCAGGATTATCAGAGTTCTTTCAAGAATTCGAAGCAAAAGTATTTGAACCATAAAGGATATTGGCCCTTGATTTAGCACTGAAGGCTACCCTAACCCGCTAGTGGGAGACACACAAGCAGGAAATCCATGACTGGAGCCAATGTCAGAGATTGATGATGGTGCTCTTTGGCAATTTGGAGGTCTATCATGCAAGGAGATACGACGGACAGAACAAACCCACCAACCATTTGCTTGAATGTTAGGCCTTATGGGTGTCGTGACCCAAAGATGAGTGGGTGAATGATTTTTTTCACATTTTGGATGAGATGCCAAGATCCTGGCACATAGCAGTTGAATTGTGCAGAACTATCACCACTTGGGAGGAGTTATTTGTTTTCTTTGTGCAGACGTTTAGTTTCTAGGACGCCAACCCATAGGTATGTAACGATTTACAAATTATCCATGATGTAGTACTAAAAGTCATCCTTGTCACATACCCAGTTGATCCACATGCACACTGCTCCATCCAATCCATGATGACATGCTACAACTTGTCTAGGGAACCTGAGGATGATGATGAGTTATGGAATGCTAATATTCCAGAATCTGAAGGTAGCCACGATGTCGCAGCACCCGATATATCAGCGGATTCAATGAGCCAACCGCTGAGGATCAGGAAAGTAAACATTGGATCAGAAGAGAACAAAAAGTTTTCCAATGCCGAGGACTATTGGGGTGACGAGACAATGGACAAAAAATCACGGACCTGCTACAAGAATTCCGGGACCTTTTTTTGACATGATTTTTAGAGATGAAGGGGATTTTAGGAGACCTGGGGGAGATGAAAATCTTGTTGAAATCATATGCCAAGCCTGTGTGATAGAGGCCATATAAATTGAACCCATAATACAAGGACCATGTGACGGTCAATATAGACCAGATTCTCGATGCTGGGATCATCGATCATGTAGAAGAATCAAAGTGGATAAGCCCTATGGTGGTCTAGGATAATAAAATCGATGAAATCGGCATTTGTGTTGACCTAAGGAAGTTGAATGATGCATGCTTACATGACCCATTCCTGACCCATTTTACAGATGAAGTGCTTGAAGGAGTAGGTGGCCAGGAGATGTATTCCTTCATGGATGGTTTCTCAAGATACCATTAGATCCAGATTGCAAAGGCGGATCGCCACAAGACCATGTTTGTCACAGAATGGGGTTTTTTTCAATATATAGTCATGTCTTTTGGGATGAAGAATGCACCAGCCATATTTTCTGGCATAGTTGTCACTGTATTTAATGACTTTATTCAAAAGTTTCTGTAGGTGTATATCGATGATTGGACCATCTATGGACTAATTAGGGACCATATCGACAACTTGCGATTGATGCTAGAAAGGTGTCGACAACATTAGATCGCATTAAACTCTAAAAAGTGTATTTTTTGTGCACCATTTGGCATGCTACTTGGGAACATAGTATGCAAGGAAGATCTGTTGGTTGATCCAACAAATATCACACTAATCCTCAGTTTACCACCGCCAATGAATGTGAATATGCTTCGGGTAACGCTGGGGCATACGAGATACTATCACAAGTTTATCAAAGGATACACTGCGATTACTGCCCCCATGGAGAAACTACGGAAAAAGGATGCAGCCTAAGAATGGACTCAAGAATTTCAAGGAATTTTTGATACATTAAAGGCCAAGATGGCCTCTGCGCCAATACTGGTATTTCCTGATTAGAATAAGGAGTTCCATGTGCATGTCGATGCTACTTCTATTGGGTTGGGGGTTGTCGTTGCGCAACCAAGTGACGGTGACCTAGATCATCCAATAGCATTTTCCAGTAGAAAGTTGTCATTTGTTGAATGATATTATACAACGATGGAAAGGGAAGGCCTGGTGATGGTTTATTCCTTGCAAAATTTTAGGCACTATTTGTAGGGCAGACATTTCAAGATGTTCACCGATCATTCTACTTTGCAATACCTAGTTAATAAGCCTATGTTGGGGGGGGAATCTATAGATGACTTCTTTTGTTCCAAGAGTTTGATTTTGAAGTAGTTGTGAAACTAGGACAGTTGAACTTTCGGTCTGGATCATCTGTCTTGCATTGAGAATGGTGAAGAACCAACCAATATTGATGATGGTTTACCAGATGCACAATTGTTTCATGTTGACATCGTAGATGACCACTATGCACCAATTATTCAATTTTTGGCCACTAGTGTCACCCCAGAGGACATGTCGACTAGCCAAAAGAAGAATCTAGTCGTGAAGGCTTCTGATTTTCAACCAATTACTGGGAAGTTATAAAAGCTTAGACCAGATGAAATTTTGCGCAGTGTATTTTACCGCATGAGTAGGGTATCATTCTAAAAGAAGCACATGCAAGAATTATGGGAGGTCACTATGGAGGCCGGGCTACTGCGCAGAAGGTGTGGCGCACCGGGCTATGGTGGCCTATGTTGCATAATGATGCGGCAGAATATGCAAGGAGTTGCGACGTCTGCCAGTGCGTCTGTAAACCATCATGGAGGGACGAGATGTCGCTGGTGCTGCAGGTAACTCTCCAATATTTTGATAAGTGGGTAGTGGATTTTTTGGGTCCTATTAATCCACCAAGGAAGAGGAATAGTGCATAATACATTATTACTAGAACCGACTACCTGACTAGGTGGGCAGAAGTGGCGCCAGTTGTGGATTGTACCATTGCGATAGCAGTGAGGTTCATTTTTTAAAACATTGTGACACGGTTTGGGTGTCCCCATATTTTGATGAGTGACCAAGGCAGTCATTTCATCAATCAGACTCTGAAATCACTAACTGAGGAGTTGTAGGTACAACATAAGAAGACTACACCATACCATCCACAAGCAAATGGTACTGTCGAAGCATTTAACAAAATCTTGGAAACAACGCTGACTAAGGTATGTAATGCTAACTGTGATGACTGGGACCTAAAAATTCCTGCAATACTATGGGCCTATTGCACTACTTGTAAACGGCTAATAGGACAAACACCATTCAAGATGGTCTATGGACAAGAGGTAGTCATGCCTATGCAGTATGTTGTTCCTTGTTTGTGCATTGCCATAATGACAGGCATAGATGATGGAGAAGCATTAGCAGAGTGTGTTACACAATTGGCCTAGCTCGAAGAAGATCGTTTCATTGCAGGATTCCACTAGCAGGTTGTGAAGGATTGATAGCAGGCGTGGCATGATCACCACATTAAGAAAGAAAAGTTTGTGGAAGGAGATTTGGTGTTGTTATATGACAACAAGTTTCTAAAAAATCCAGGTAAGTTACAAATGCACTGGTTAGGTCCAAACCTTGTTCATTCCATTACTTTTGGAGGTGCAGTTCAGTTACAACAATTAGATGGCGTGACATTGTCGAAGCTTGTCAATGGGAGTCACTTGAAGCCCTATAGAATAGTGCCAAAGCAGTGAACTACTTGAAGGTCTATGGAAAAAAAAGAGGCTATGCAAGGTTAAGATAGTAGGGCGAGCCTATGGGAAGAGGGTGTGCAAGGTTAGAGTTAGTAGCGATGGAAGCGTGACCACTTGCAATCGACACAGGGCTGTGGGTTGGTCAAATCAAGTAATAAATACAGGTAGTTAAAATAGTTGGTTGGTGGCGCTTGTTGAAGCAACGCACATTAATGGTTGATCAGACCATTAGAGGAGTAGGATTGATGATGGATTTGGCATCATTACTACCAGATTTAGTCATAATGATGATCATAGATTTGCAAATGATGAGTTTGAATTACATGTGGCTATAAAAAGCATGCGGGATGTGATAGGATAGAATTGTTCAGTTGAGTGAGAAGAGTGTGAAGTAGAGGGAGAATTATGTAGTGTAATGTGAGCTTTGGAGTGATTTGCAGCGTTGAAGGTTAGAGTTGTTGAGTGAATTTTAAGGTTTGAAGCGTGAGGCATGCTGAGCAACCTCAATGCCATTGAGATTTCAAGTGAGCTGGAGTGCCCTATTTGGCTCACTGCTATTGAAGAAGAATTCATGAGCATTCCAGTTGGCTCATTGTCTATCCCCAAGTGGAAGAAACGGGCTCAAAAGGCCAGTTCCACGCTGCCGCAAAAGAGGCAAACCTGCACGTCGACGAGAGTGCAAGGAGAAGGAACTGCATAGACCGGGCCATCGAGCTCGAGAGCTGTCGATTCTATGGTGCCTAGGGGCATCTCTGTTCATGGTATTTTGGGGTATGTTGCTCCTACGCGGCCGGGAGAAAAGCTGAGGTAGCCAACAAAAAGTGAGAAGTATCTACTGAAATTGCCACCATTGCTATAAGGGATGATGTGCTCGGTCGACATCATCCTTTCCTTTCTCAGGTTGAAATTTGAATACCATGACTTGCTGTTACTCAAAGATGTTAGGGATGAGCCCTACGAGTTAGTCCCGATGGTTCTTGGTGCCCCCATTTGGCGGATTCCTCAACCGTGGGAGAGTGTGTTAGACCAATATAGATTGTTGGGGCTCATCAATATGCCTCATTTTGGGAGATTGAATGAAGCCCATGCATGTGTTAAGAAATTGTTGGCTTGTTTTCACGGGGGGATGCTTTGGTTGAATATTCCCATCCCTGTTATGGTAGATTTAATTGTGAGCATCATAGGCTTGCCAAAGGCCAGGGAAGATCCGACGCAATATATCTGCGGGAGGGATGCCAACAAGAAACTTGCTAAGCAGCTAAAGGATCACTTTAGCCTACTGCGGGATGGCTGCGCCTATCGAATAGATAGCATTAATTAACAAGCAGTGCATATCGGTGTAAGGATTTTGGTGAGTAAAGGTGTTCGGGGAAATTGACCGATCCAATGTAATTCTGGCATTCTCGTATGTGCACAGAAGTGTGCTGAGGGTGTGCAAATGAATTGTTATTTGTTTTTGCTGAACTAGTTGCTAGAAGACAGTCTTTCTAATTAGACCAGGTGGCCATTTTCATATAGTTGGTTGTTGATCGTTATTTCCCTCGTCTCCTGGATGGAACCTGAGGACTATCAACCAATGATAGTCACAGTGGCACAGGTGTGCCGAGGTGCACGATATCGGAACTTATGGTGGGTTGAAGAGCCCAGTCGACAAGCAGATTGTGCCATTCATTTTTGGGTTTATTGGGAAGCACTGCAGGCCGCAACCATTTTTGTTCCTAGATTCTCTCCTTACGTAGTGGCTAAGTATAAATGGCTCATTCGGTTTTCCATCAGGCATCACTCTATTCACATTCAGGAAAGGAGGGACCCCAATCGATAGTGGCTACCTTTACCTTACAAATTCATGGTGAAAGAGTTGGATGCTATTGTTCAAGAATGGCCGACAGAATGGCTCAAATCGATGAGTCAGGAGGAATTGTCTAAGGAGTCATCACCTGATGCCCCAGAAGATCCTACCCAAAAGGAGCTGAGCACTGATGACTTTGACAATGAGTCATCGACGGACCTCGAGGATGCACCACAGCGCATGCGGGAGGAGACTCATGCCAAATGGTTCCAAGAATATGATGGGGGCAGTGGTATTCAGTTAGGGATGGAGGACCAACTACAGTGGCTCATCAAAATAGTCACTGACTCCTCTGATGCTGTGACACAGGAAATCTGAGAGTCAAACCATGCAGAATTCAGTGTAGTAAGAGATAGATTAGATTCCATTTTTGATATTGTTTCTAGGAAGCCATTTGTGTGAACTATGATGCAGGACATCCCGTTGATTAGCACTGAGCTTCGGGATAGGAACGTGCAAGTTCTCCCAACTATGATCGATGTAGGAAATGAGTAAGTACACCAGTTGCTGTGACCAATCTAGAGTGTGGCTTTGGATATGAACAAGTTATCTGTTACAGTGTTGGTAGAGTTGCGGCACGTTGCCACTTTGGAATTGGTAGATCGACAGAAATAGTTGACTAAGGGCTATGTCCAATCACAGAGTGCATCTAAAAAGCTGCAAAAAGAGGCAGAGGAGTTGCATCAGTTCTGGGTGCAGCTGGCAGAAGAAAAAGTGCGGGAGATAGACACCTTGAAGGCTACACAGGTTGAGCTGTAGCGAAAGGCTGCCGAGGATATTACTGAACTAAAGAAGGTGTAGCACCTCCTAATCATTGAACAAGCACAGATGTGTACCCGATGTGGTGAAGTTGAGCAAGCTATTTTTGAGGCCTTCCACCACATTTTTTAGAGCACGGTAGAGCTCACCCTAGTTGAAAAGGCCAAGCGATTGGGGAAAACTATTGTCCAGCTCCAAGACACCAACCTGTTTCTCAATGGCATGGTCCAACCGATGATGCCACTAGAGAAATTTGTGGAAAGGAAGGCTTCCATTGAAGAAATTGTGACTCAGTTCGAAACCATGGAGCAAGAGGATAAGACAATTATGGAGGTGGCAACACAGTTTTGACAGAGTGTTGTCCAGGATGAATAGCTTAATCAATTGACAGCGCAGGTCCAAGAAGCTAAAGTCTAGCTGACGATGCTGAAGAAATCACTATGGGTGATGTCCTTGATGGTATAGATCATCAGAGCTAAATAATTAAAGTATCATCAATAGCACGGGGTCCGTGCCTAGGAACGTCAACAAAAGCGTCGTGCTCATCTTGACAAATTTGAAGAGATAGGTGGACATTTGGATGTTAAATAAGTCTCCACGCTACATGCGGTGTAGGACAATTGGTAGATGGTCGATGGAAAGGACAGAGAAGAGCACCCAGTGCAGCAGGCTTTGACTAATTGTCAAAGTACTACCAACAAAGTCCAACTTCAGGTTGATGCGATCGTGCAGCAATTCAAATATTTTAAAGGACGAACATCGTTGTCATATACCCTATCAACCTAATGTGGCTTGGGGACGAGCCACAATACTATGTTGGGGTCCTATTGGCAGGGGCTTTGTTAAGTGAGTTTCGCAGCATCATGGCAGCTGCACAAGATCATGTGGTACTGCGCAAGGCCAGATCAATGCGATGGGCCGTAAAATAATTGTTTTGAATATTTAATATATTATTTGACTAAGTTTTGTCATAATAAGTCATTAGTGGTTATAATTTAGTTAGAAGTGGACCTTCAATGTAATGGCGCAAGCCTATTTATAGATCTAGTTTTTCAATTAAATAGATATTTGGACCAAAGAGTAGATCATCAGTATTGGTTTTGGGCATGATTATCGCATGAGGTCTCGTATGATCCGATCTTATAGAATTTTGTGTTGTATCTATGACTTATCTAGGTTTTTTTCTGATGTATTCATCCTCCGGTTTTGGAGAATAATTGTCCAGTTTTGGATCTTTTGTGCAAAGTTAATATATATGACAATTGATGCATAAATCTTATCTTTTGTTTTACTGTTCTCTCTGTTGAGATCTATCTTGTTACGATGTTGTGATGATCTAGATCTGTTACGATGCTGTGATTTGTTATGATGTTGCTATGGTTTATTGTATTTCTGCTATAATTATGTTGATGCGATCTGTTTAAACGTATGTTATATTGTTGTTTCCTTATGAGGTTGGATGCTTTATGAATGATGCTACTATGACAAATGCATGATGCAGTCCATAGTTATGAAAATGAGTTAATGTCGACTGCATATTTCTAGATCTGTTAATCATGTTGTTTTCCCGTCGGATCCCATATCCTCCTTCCCCACTACTAGAAGCTCAGTTCCGATAGCTATCCCTTGAACATCTTGGGTGAGACTTCATCTGATATGCAGAGGATGTTGGGCAAGATAAAACCTGTCTGGCCGATGCTCAGGGAGATCGCACTGGTTGGGCATCAACAAAGTGAGAACCCTTGTCGATGAGCCTTTGTTGGTGGGTTCACCAACATAAAGATATAGGAGAGGAGACTACCAAAGACGTACCAGGAAAGATTTGTAATTTTTTAATGTTGTAATTTTTTTCAAGTTGAATAGAATTACATTGTTATTTATGTTATGTTTTGGTTATTCATTAAATGTTTTTTTTATGAATTTTAGTCTTTCTTCTATCTATCTTGCATATTGATCATTGATTGCTCATCTAATGAATGTGTTGGTTTATGTATTGATTTTTCCTTACAATACTAACACATTAAATTTGTATTGAATAAATGTATTTATTTAATTCACATGCTTTGTCTTGCAACTAATGAAGTATTTATTCATCCCCAATAATAATTTTTCAATTGGTGTTACCTCATAGGAAATGTTGTACACTGATCATACTTTGGATAAAGTATTGTAATTTTAATTGTTTGGTTTTATTTAAAGTTGGTTAAAGGAAGTAGGATTGATTTATATTTTTATATGTTGAGTAATTATTTTCCTGTTATCTATTATATATTACAACTTCCCTATCTAAATCTATTACAATCATAGTTTAAGTTTTCTTGGACAGTTTGGTATACGATCTAGATACTTCAAACCTTTTGAGATCTTCCATGAAGAAAGATAAGATCTCTTAGATAAGAAAACCCTTGTTCCAGTGGAGGCCTCCTATCTATAGGAACTAGTCATCCCAAACAACACAGGGATAGAATCATCTCTATGTGGGATCAATTTGAAGCCTTTCTGGTTGGACTATTTCCTTATGTTGACTGCCTTGTAGATTTTCCAGCAACCTACAAACCCGAAATGTCAAAATATGGTGCTAGAAGGAGGGCCATTGTAAAACATGTCACGACAAAACATGAGTAAACCTCCTACTCCCAAATCACCAATCATTACTAGAAGCCATGTTGAATCTTCTAAGCCTAAAACATGACATGTAGAAGATCATATAACAATTCCTCTTACTCCTTCTATAGAACCAGTTGTTAGAAGAGTTGAAATTCTATTTGTTTCATCAACTAGGGAAACTCTTACACTTGCACAGTTAAGAAAAATTAGCCAAGAGAGTTGAAGCCATTTGTAGCCTCACAGAGAGCTGAATCCATTTGTATCCTCACAAATGATTTACCTATAATTCATTCTACTGGTAACTCTCCAATGAGCACAAGTGCTCAAAATACTATCGAAAATTCATAAGTTCCTGAGATTCAAATAGACCAAATGTTTGAGCAAAGAGGACAACCTCAAACTAATATTCATCCCAATATCTAGTATGGTGGACCACCACCAACACCACTCACTTCATCTTCTTCACCATTTGAGGACACCTCATATAGGGAACAAACTTCTAGCTCTTCTTTAGTAGAAGAAGCACCAGTGTCTCACCAAGTAAACAGGCCCTAGTTGGACTTGGGTGTAGTCTTTGTCCTTGTGAAACAACACAAGTTTCCTAAGAATCCTGAGAAATGGATCATGAAGTTTAACCATGATAATAGATCCCCTATTGAGGACCACATAAATACTTTTGTGTAGGCCATTAGGTTAAGAAGTATAGTCCATGAGAATGTGGTGTGCAAACTGTTCCCATACTCTTTTGAGGGTCAAGCTTGCACTTGGTATTTTTCCTTGGAGATTGGTTCTATTAAATCATGGGATGAGTTTGAAATATTGTTTATTGAGAAATTTTGGGATGACACTACCCCCAAAGATATTTTAATGGAATTGTCTTCCCTTAAAATAAAAGGAAAAGAGAGAGTCAAATATTTCAACCAACGATTTTCCTGTTTGAAAAACATGATTACTACCACTGTTATTCCTGCAAAAGAATTGCTGGTAGCTTACTATATTAAGGGTTTACCAACTCAAATTTCTATGTGGGTAAAAATGGATCACAAAAACACTCTACAAGAGGCTTTGTTGGAAGCTTCCTTAGTATAGAAATACATATTTTGTCTTAAGGACAATCCTTATACCCAAGAAGATCATCCTTCTATATCTAGAAGAAGGTAGGAAAATTTCCCCAAATCGACACCCCAAAACAAACACCCTTATGAAATGGACAACATGAAGAAACTCTTGCAGAATATTTCGAGCGATATGGTAGATGTCAAAAGGAATAACAATGATAATCAGGTAAGTAACAAAGGTATGTCTAGACCACCATTTAGGAGACCTTACAAACCTCATTAGAATCAACCTACAAATACAGAGGAAACACTTACCTCTAATGAGATTTACTCCATATTTAATGCCTTAACTTCTGGAACAAAAACCACTCAGAATGATAGTATAGATAGTTCACAGGAAGTTACAAATCCAGTACCCCCTGATGAAAAACAAGACCAACATAGAAATACTATTAATTTTTTTTCAGAACTACCAATGGATGAGGAAGATGATGAAACTAAAGCCATCTTTGATCTACAACATTATTAAAATACTAGGAGAAAGGGCCAGATATCACAAGATAATCCACCATCGATATCCAATCGAAGTATAGGTAAAGTGGAAGCACCGAAAGATAAGGTAATTCCTGAAGTTGAGTACAATTTGGTAAATGACTGAAAGGGATAAAGAAAATATTTCTTTATTTGAGCTTCTTAAAATACCATCCATAAGAGAAAATTTACCTAAGAATATAGTGTTAAATAAATCAAGAGAAGTTCAGAATAATAATTTGGAAATTTGTCCAAATGTCGATGGTCAAAAGACTAGTATGAAAAGGATCCCTCTTTTTTTACTAACTTTTGAGATTTTCAATAGGAATGTACATAATTGTATAATTAAATTGGAAGAATCATACAATGTTATTCCTATCATTTTCTATAGGAAACTTAATGCAACCTGGGAACCTTTCCCTACCCAAATAGTCCAACTGGACAGATCTAGAGTTAAGGTAGTAGGTGAGATGAAGAATGTCCTTCTCACATTATCCATAGATCCTATGATACACTAGACAATAGATATTGTTGTAGCAGATATCCCTTAGACTTATGGTATGTGGCCGAGTTAGGATTGGCCAGAGAATCTTAAGGGCTACTTTGCCACTGATTGGTCACACTTGTGGTTACCATATAATGGCAGACCAAACCAGATCAAAATTTTCAAGGAACCTTTCATGAAGCAAAAATTAATGGATCTTAATGACCCAAGTGAACCTGATGATTTCTTAACTTCTACCATAGATCATTATACCTTTGACACTTTAATTGGGAATTTTCCTGCTGATACCTCCCCCGCTCAGTATTTTGATAAGTTATCGAAAATCGACAATTACATAGTTGTTCCATTTACTAGAGAAACTTTTCATAATGTATATAATGTCAATATGAATTTTAGATTATATTTATCTTCTTGGACACTTTTTTTTATGGGTATAAATCCAAGGATGGTGCCAGTACAGGTTGTGTACTTATTGATCCTAAGGGCACCAAATGGATGATTACTTGTAGACTGGAATTCAAATGTACCAACAATATTGCTGAATATAAGGTTCTGGTACATGGGCTCTGTAAGAAAATAGATTTGGGAGCACAAATCATCGAACTTTATGGAGATTCTGAAATCATAGTCAAGTAGGTAAGGAATAAGATCCATTGTCTATCTCCACATTTGTTGAATTATTAGAAGTTATTTAAGGACATGACAAATTATTTTAAGGATTTTAAAATCAAATATTTCCCTAGATCATAGAATTTCGATGTAGATCTCCTAGCCAACACTACATCTAGGCTCATTCCACCAAAAGTATTGTTCCCTGATACCTTTTCTATTGAACTTATGTATAGACCTTCTATACTAGATAACTTAACTAGTTGGAAAATATTTGATGATGATGCCTAGATTTTAGACTTCTTGACATCCCAAGACACCTTTAAGAACTTATCTATAGATGAGGCTAAACATGATAAGTCTTTGTCTGATCATAATGTTCCCTCCAACTTTATCCCTAAATGAGTCATTAATTCAGATAAATACTATGACCTAAAAGATAAGTTTAATGGTAATCCTAATTACAAAACTCATACTTCTTATCTTAATTATAAAACTGTTAATATTGCAAAATGAGAAAAATCCTCAACTCATTAATATAGGGCTTACTTGTTCTCCATAGGAAGAGAGGGAGTTCATTAAGCTATGTAAAGAATTTAGGGATTTTTTTCATGGACTTATGATTATTTAAAAACCTTTGATTCTTCTATCATGCATCATAGCATACCCATAAGGCTTGACATAAGACCATAACAACAAAAGTTGAGGAAAAAGCATCCTATCCTTGAGCCATCCATAATCATTTTCGTGGTTAGACACACACAGTGGATCTCTAGCTTAGTTCATGTCCACAAAAAGAGTGGAGAGATCAGAATGTGTGTGGACTTCCACAACTTAAGAAGAGCATCCAAAAAGGACAAATACCATGTTCCTTCAATGGAATAGATTTTGCAAAGAGTTTCGGGTGCATAAATGTTTTTTTTTGCTTGATGGATTTTCAGGTTATAACCAAGTTCTAGTCGCGACCTCTAACCAATTTAAAACCTATTTCACAACACCCTAGGGCACTTTTGCTTATAGGAGAATTCCTTTCGGACTGATCAATGCCAGTGAAACATTCCAGAGAGCTATGGATATAGATTTCAGATGTTTGATGCAAAATTATGTCATTTTTTACTTAGATGATATATCTAATTTTTCCAAAAAACTACATGATCATTTGTTTGCATAAAGACAATTTTTTGAAAGATGCAGCCTAGTATGGAATTTCTTTGAACCCCCAAAATTTATTTTTTGAAGGTACAAAAGGAAAAAAATTGGTATTTATTGTTTCAAAAGATGGAATGATAATTGACCCAAAAATATCTGAATATGTTGCACCAAATTGGACTCCCGAGCTCAAATAAATCCATGCAATATTTCCTTGGGAAGATAAATTTTGTTACGAGGTTTGTACAAAAATTTGCACAAATTGTTAGACCACTCAAGGACCTTATTAAAAAATATGCTTTGTACAAATGGTATGCCATACATAATGATGCATTCATAAAGATTAGGAAGGCCATAGTGGATTCTCCTCCATTGATGCCCCATGATTTTTCAAAATATTTTATTTTATATACTTTCGATACTAATTTTTCTTATGCTGTCGTCTTGACTCTAAAACATGTAGAGGACACATAGATCCCTATTTCATTTATGAGTTCCACATTCGGAGGGTACGAACTGAATTATAGACAGATTGATAAGCAATCTTACACTATCTATAAATCTGTCAAACATTTTAGGCCTTATTTGTTGAAATCCAAAACAAAGGTGATCGTCCCATATGCAGCCATAAGAAATGTTTTGGTTCAAAGGGAGTTAGGATAAAATATAGCTAACTGAAGGATTGCGCTTCAATAGTATGATTTGGAGATTAATCCTTCCAAGATTTTCAAAGGGCATGGCTTATGTTTACTAGCATCCTGATTTAACAACCTAGAGCAGGAACAACAATGGATTAAAGAGGAAGACATGTCTCTTGACACAGTTGACGTTATTTTTGCTCCATCTTCCGAATGGCATGATGATCTTAAGTTTTATCTCACTCACGGGTATGCCCCTCCAACCCTCAACTTTAAGAAGCATAGGACATTAATATTGAAAGTAACACCTTATCAATTTATTGATAATGTGTTGTTCCGTAGAAATTATGATGGTCTCTTTCTCAGGTGCTTAGAAAATTCAGAAGATGACAATATTCTGTTTGAAATGCATATAGGACCTCTGGGAGGACATTTTTCAGGAGAAAAAACTGCACATAAATATTTGAGATAAGAATACTATTGGCCCACATTTTTTTAAAGATGCATATATATTCATCAGAAAGTGTGAGGCCTGCCAAAGATGTGCTGGTAACTTGAAAAAACTAGCCTCCCCCCTTGAACCTGTTACTACATAGTTTCCATTTCAACAATGGGGACTAGATTTTGTTGTTACTATTACTCCTCCCTCTACCTTACAGCATAAGTACATCTTAACTACAATGTATTATTTTACTGGGTTGGTAAAAGTGATTCCCCTTAGAGTTTCCAATACCAACTCAGTTATATATTTTATGGAGAGAAACATTGTTACCAGGATTGGGGTGCCTGAGTCTATGGTATTTGATAATGCCTCATATTCTAATTCGATTTATCTCACACAATATGTCCTTGAAAAGAGGATTAAAGTGAAGTATTCTACAAACTATTATCCACAAGGTAATGGTTTGGCAGAATATTCCAACAAGAATATGATCAAAATTTTAAAGAAAGTTGTGTCCACCCAACACAAAGATTGACATACCAATCTCTTCAATTCCTTATGGGAAGATCGAATCACTCCCAAAGTTTCCATAAGAAATTCTCCTTACTACCTTGTGTATGGTAAAGAATTCGTTTTACCATCAAACCTCTTCCTTCCATCATTACAAATTGCATAATATTTTTCAAAAAATGATGTATCCACTCCCCTTTAGAACTAAATTGACACACTTCTTAAATTATAAGAAGAGAGGGAGAAATATAGGAATAAGTTATATCAACATCAACAACTGGTGAAGAGATGGTTTGATGATAAATCCTCCACCAATCGTGATTTTCAGATTGGGGATCTGGTGTTGAAGTGGGACAAACCCCACAAAGACAAAATAGACTACACCAAGTTTCAGCGTTAATGGTTAGGGCCATTCATTATTACAGAAAATATTGACCCTTGTACTATCCACACGGGGACTTCACTTAGCGAACGTCTCACATATCATGTGCGATCATGGGATATTAAAGAATACCCTTAATTTCCAGAGATATTGACCCAAACTCTTTTTGTTGAAACCCCCTCCCAATACTTAAAACCTCCTCCCCGCCCCTTTTTATACCACAATCCTTATAAACCACCCTACCCACCCCCACCTTAAACCCCTCATCCCCCCCAATACCTACAATATATTGGTTCAATTTTTAATAATTTTAAAACCCACAATATGAACTAACATGATAGGATATTGGTCAACAAGTGAAGCCCCCATGACTATCCGATCACAGATGTTGTAAGGTCTCTTTGAGACATATCCAATGAATATCTAGCTCCTCAAGAGGTATTTTTCTTTAGGTAAGCTTTGATTATCTGTACATAAGTGTGATATTTTGATTGTTTTTTCTTGTGGATTTGTTTGGTTTGATTGATTTCTTCTTTGTTTTGTTTGCAAAACATAGCATGCTTACAAAAGCTAGTTTCATTTGGTAACTGGTTGTTGTTCAGGATAAAGCACCCTTGTAACCTAGGGTCTGGGGTTACCAACTTACTACTAACTTGCATAGAATCAAATTTTTACAGAGAATGGAAAGAGAATAGGAAGAAAGTCTTGACTTTACCCGATTAACGACGTTTAATCCAAGCTTAATCTTCTCTCACTCCACTTCTCTCTAAAGCTTATAGGGATGCACCTCCTCACCTGCAAAGAGAAAATCCTTCAAGTAATATCTCATGCATATATATATCAGAGGTTAGATGAAAAGCATATTAATCATATAAACAAACATAATCATTAACCAATATACATGAAAGAGACACAATACAAGATTGGAAGAAGAATTTCTTTTATTAATAATTGATGAATAAGATAAGAATACAACCCAACTTCTAGGACAAGGACTCCTCTGCAACCAAAGGACTCTGAGTTTTGCTTCTCGAAGATTCTAAAGATATACCACCAGCATAACTTTTCTCTCAAAAAATTGATTCATTAGCCCCACCCCAAGGCCTCTATTTCTACTTTGGGAAATATAGTGGTTTTGAAGGTTGGGATGGTTGAGATAGTTGGGATACTTATGGATTAGGGCCCAACTAATCTCATCTAATCTCGATTTATATTTTTTAAAGTCGAATTAAGGTATACATGAATATTAATATAGGCAGCTCACGTATGATACACTTGTTTCTAGAAGGAAACTCGTGTATGCAAGTATACGTGGGTTTCAATGCAAATACTCACGTATGATACGTGAGTTGCAATGCACATAGTCACGCATGCAACCCAAAAATTAGAATAAAAATATATAAGGCTAGTTTGAGGATAAGGCTAGTTTGAGGGAAGCGATGGACAAGATACATTATAATCATTATCTTTGAGAACTTAGAAGTCCAAGGAACTAGAGGAAGTACCTGAAACAAATACATATCAATGTCATATACAAAATCATATCTGAGGATGCCATGTTCAATATACTGGAACACTAGCTCCTTTACAATATTTGAGTACATCATATGATACGGGTATAAGACCACATATATTAAAAAGGTGGACCAAAGCCACAATATACAATGATGATGAGTCTTCAAAAATATGGAAGTTGTGTAGGTGAACACAACACAATCTTGCACAACTTAGGTTATAGATGTGAATGTAAGGTCTTCATCAAAATCCAAAGGAACCAATACAATCCAAGCCATGGGAATAGATGTGTCAAAGTTGGACATGCAAATGATTCAACAGATTGTCAATTAATAGGTGAAAAATTGACAACTAAAGAAAAGGAATTCGCCAATAATGAAAGTGAATCCTAAGGTACCATCGTCAAAACTCTAGGTCTTTGTCTTCAAGAAGTGCTGATGAGAAACCATACTTTGATGAGGAAGGCAATAGATCCTCCAACGGATCACAAGAGTAACTAGGAACTGGATAAGGGAAGGTAGACACAAGTGGTATCAGATGGGACAATTATGGAATGAGGATAATAATCAGATGTAGGGATAAATCCTTGAACAATGAGAACGACACAGAGATGACCCAAGGCAGCTTTTAACTTTGCACATAGGACAACTAGACTTATCTGTCATGTAGGAGACATGATTAGATTCCCTAGGCATAAATGACAAGTGGAGGAGTAAGAAACTCGAAGTGATAGCTGAACTGAAAGTGTGCACTGAGACATGAGTATTGGGAAGTTTAGAGAGTGCTATGTTTAAGGAGGACATGATGCCACTGACTGAAACCCAAAAAGAAAAATTCTTCCTTATCTTTCCTGCTAAATTTTAATGAGTCCAGGAAAGTCAACTCAGGTTTCTCTTCATTTTTTACAAGCTTGAAGAGAAGAGGGAATAATGCTTGATAATGTCACTTATTCATGGATTTTACGAGCCCGAACTAGTACATGCACATTTGGTGTTTTCATGTTTAGAGAGTCTGAAAACTCCAAAGAAGACTCCACAGGGGGGTCCTTTTTGTCCAATTTAGTCTCCTAAGTCTGAAAAAGTATAAAACATACCATAGAAGAACTATCTTAACTTCCGAAGAAGAAGCGCGGGGAGCCTTATAAAGGGGATAGCTTGTAAAAAGAGACTGAAATGAGGCTCAATTTGGCGTGAAAAATAGCTAAGAAGGATCCCTTGAACCTACGACAAATGCGGCATGAGTACCAAAACACAATGAATGTGTTCTAAGTTAGGGTACTCATGGAAGGAAATCCCTATCCATGGAAGAACAATGGTATAGAAAAGGTACTAATGGTTGAATACCATAGTTCGTGCTCAAAGTAGTAATCCTAGGGTTAATGAGGATTAGGTACAAATGCAAAATGCATATAAATGACCGAAATCCTACCCTATATTATTGAAAAAAAATATAAGTGACCTTGGACCTGTTACATTAGGAAAAAAAGACATGGCATTAGTTTGATTTCGATAAAAATTACAAACTATAGGTTAAAAACCCACTTTTTGAAATTATTCCTATAAATAGTTCAAAAATAGAAATAAAAATCACCATTTGACATTTTTACCCAATATAGAAAATTTTTACCTTTTCCTTCAATTGCTCGGTGTGGACAAATAAGTGGACGATATTCAAATCCGCAAGTTCCAGTTAAATCATCTCTTCATGCTCTTTCATTTCATCCAAACAATTTTTTAATTTTATGTAAATTTTTTATGTTTTAAGCCCGTTTTAGGGAGGTCGGGATGTATACATGGGTATGAAACTAAGACAGTCACGTACACAGATTTTATACATGAATTTCTCAAAATCAACACTTATATAATACGCAACATGCCCAAAGGACAGTCGCGTATACTACGCGACATAGGAAAATGATATTTAGGGCCAAAATCAAAGTATTTTGAATGATTTTAATGTTTGGAAATGGCTTTATGGACAGGATAAAACATGGTGTTGGAGTGGAGGGAGAGGGAACATGAAACCATGGAACAAGATGCACTTCAAAGTGCCCCCATGGTGCATGCATTACGGAAAAGTGGGTTGCTTGAGTTCTTTTGTACCTCACCTATGCAATCCAATGTCCTTCTACTGGAGTTTTTGATCAACTACTAGGATCATGATCTAGGTGCATTTGACCTACAAGGTGATATTCTAGAAATTGCACTAGAAGACATCTATTTTATAGTGGGTTTGTCATGACAGGGAGCTCCTGTCGACTTGGAAGGTACCGGCAGGGGTGGTGACCTTCTAAGTGTTCAGAACTATATTGATACTTACTGCGCACCTGGTACTCAGAAAAGCGGAACTTGCATCCCTATTGCACATATCCGTAGCTTTCCATTACAAGAGTTGGTAAGCATAGTAGTAAGGGTTGTAGGATCATCATCACTTCATCTTGCAACTCAAAACCAAATGATAATTGTGGTGGAATTCTACAAGGGGGATTTATTTGATTGGTGCTCGAGATTAATCCCAATAATGAAGAAGCAACTCTTTGACTGCAAGAGAGGCCGACAGAAGAACTTCGGTTATTCTAACATATTAGTGACCTTTTTCTTTGAGAGAGTTCCCGGTCTTAGCCCCACAGTATCTCTACCGGCTTTCTCTCCTTGTTAGCCTAGATTGAGTAGGTGGGAAGAAATATTCGTCCGCCAAGGCGACAGTGGATCGGTTCAGAGTGTGTACGATGATGACTTCTACCTATGGTGGGAGTGACAACTACCAGCATTGTAGCAGTTTCCATAGGCTAGGATGGCTTTTCGGGGTGACAATGATCTTGTCCTCCCTCCAGGAGGAGCATGGGGGGAATCAAGTATTTTGGTTTTTCAAATTTTTCAAATTTTTATGAATTTTTAATCATAAAGATATATACATATGTATAAGAGTTTTAATCCTTTAAAATGTTTTAAAATGCAGATATTGGACCAGTCCACCTTGATGGGCATCCTTGTATGTATGTGCGACCAGTGGTAAGAAAGGATTAGGGTTTGATCAGGGTTCTTGAGGGGAAGTTGGTTGAGCTTACCCAAAGAGTCACACTTTGAGAATATCCCTGCCATCATGCAGGAAGTAGTGGTTGGTATCCCACCTACCTGGATACGCCTTATGAGAAGGGTAGCCAGGGCAGTGCTTGTTTGCATAGATGTCGTTGAGGCTGCTGTAGCTGAATAAGATGAAGAATACTGAGAGCAGGATGACCAGGATGATTAGGGTGACCAGGGTGGTCAAGATGAATAGGGTGGTCAGGACAACCAGGGTGGTCAATATTAGACCTAGGGGTATTTTATGGATTACAAACCAATTTTTGTATATTTTTTTGTATATTATACAGTTACGACTGGATCTGAGGATCAAAAACTTGACCTATCTATATGGATAGATATTCACACACACACACACACACACATATTGCCGATTTATTTACATGTTTTTTTTAAGTATTTGTTGTGTATTTTTATGAAATATGTGTTAAATTCCAATCCAAGATATAATTCACATATGCATCAGTTAATGAATTTTGATTTCTTGGAATATGATTAAATGTAATAAAATCAAAAGTTCTTTCCAATAACCTAACTTGCATAAAATGACGTAATAAAATAGGATTTCACACCTGATAAGCTCAATTGAGCTGGGAAACCACCAGTTGAGATTCAAGGCTGAATTCCAGCTGGGTGATGCCGCATGACAAGGCATCCCATAAAATCTCAATGACGGCCCTATACTCGGCCACATTATTGGTAGCAGGACCTAGGCAAGTGCCTCCAGAGGCAACTAGCTGTCCTAAGGGTGAGTAAATAACCCATGTGGCTGAAGACAGGTTGCAAGTGTGGTGACTAACGCCATTTGCAAAACCTATGACCCAGTTAGAAGACATCTGTAACAACCAATATATGGTATAAGTACACAAATCGACAAACTATTGTTCATAAAGTTACATACAATAAAAATACAAGAAAAAGTGCTAAGCCTAAGTATAGTACTTTTTCAAGTAGAGCCCATTTCTAGGCTCAGGCACCTTATTCCCCTAGAAATCAATTAATTCATATGCACCTTTATTCAAAACTTTTGACATGACATAAGGTCCTAATCACATAGACCTGAATTTCCTTGCCCCCAGGGGTTGTTTGTCCTGATCCCAGAGCAAGAGAAGCTCCCCTTCAGAAAAAAAATACTAGGTTTTACCTATTTGTCGTACTGATTTTTGAACCTGTTTGTGCAAAAAATTGTTCTCAGACTACGAAAGAACAAGCCAACACAATCTCAATAAACAAAATTAAGTAAAATAGGTTTTTCTAGGGTTTTGGTTGTACAGTTTGTAGATAAGAGAGAAGAAAATTCATAAGACCAAAGCAAACACTAAATCATGAGTATTTGAAAGGATGAGATGCATAACATATAAACTATAATCCAAAAAAAATAATCACGGTATTGAGTTCCACCCACAGTTAACAACCATTTCATGCATAAAAACCTTAAACAGGAAATCAGTATAGCAACTGAGTGATTGACACAAATCAGAAATGAAAGCAACCAATAGTCTAAAAAGGGCTTATAGTTTCATATATTTCATAATTCAGTCATCAAAAACACATAAGAGTTTTTACACTTAGCTCATAAACCATAGCCTGATAGCCTTCCCTTGCAACAAAAATCCCACCTGGTGTCCTTTCCCAGACTTACATTTATCTTGTTCCTTAAAAAATGGTTACATAACTGAACCTTTAGGTCATCTATAGAATTGTTCAATATAAACTATCATTATACAAAAATTAAATAACGTTTTCAAACAAACTAATAACTGCTTTTCTTAAAGTACTTTTACAAGTCTTTTGCTTCCTTTGATAAAAGAGAAATTCCCTCTAAAGCCTGGGCTTTCCTTCTAGCCTTCTGGTGATCTACTTCCAAATCTACAACTCTTTTTGTCAGCTCCGCATTTTGCTGTGTCAACTCTTGAATTTTTTTTTTAATTCTATAAACATGCTCTGGTTGTACAGGTTTTTCTGTAACACAATCTCAATAAACACAATTAAGTAACATAGGTTTTTCTAGGGTTTTGGTTGTACAGTTTGTAGACAAGAGATCAGAAAATTCATAAGACCAAAGCAAACACTAAATCATGAGTATTTGAAAGACCGAGATGCATAAAATATAAAATATAATCCAAACAAAATAATCACGGTATTGAGTTCCACCCACAGTTAGCAAGCATTTCATCTATAAAAACCTTAAACAGGAAATGAGTATACCAACTGAGTGATTAACACAAATCAGAAATGAAACCAGTCAATAGTCTAAAAAGGGATTATAGGTGCATATATTTCATAATTCAGTCATCAAAAACACATAATTGTTTTTACACTTAGCTCATAAACCACAACTTGATAGCCTCCCCATGCAACAAAAATACCACCTGGTGTACTTTCCTAGACTTACATTTATCTTGTTCCTTCAAAAATGGTTACATAACTAAACCAAAACTACTTTTAGGTCATCTATCAAATTGTTCAATATAAATTATCATTATACAAAAATGAAATAAATTTTTCAAACTAACTAATAATTGCTTTTCTTAAAGTACTTTTACAAGTCTTTTGTTGCCTCTGCTAAAAGAGCAATTCCCTCTAAAGCCTTGGCTTTCCTTCTGGCCTTCTGTTGATCTGCTTCCAAATCTACAACTCTTTTTGTCAGCTCCTCATTTTGCTATGTCAACTCTTGAATGATTTTTTTTTAATTCTGTAAACAGGCTCTCTATCTATCTCTTTCTTTTTAAAACCTCTTTAGAAACTGAAATCAATTCCTGATAGTGACTATTTACTTCTTCCAAATATTCTCTCAGTCTTTTATTTGGAGTCACTAATCCTTCATTGCTTTTATGCACGTACTCAATTTGATGCTTGTAATGCTTGATACTCCTCTGCAAATTTTCATTTTTAGAATCAATGCATTTTCCTTCTAACATTGGTTGCATTCCTTCAGGTATCCAAGGGATTTTTAGCTTCCTAAAAATTTCTTCATCTTCTTCCATATGCTCTGTCAAGGTCATTGGAATTTATGAATACTCTTCAGCTTCAATACTACACTTAGCTGATTTCTTAGCCACCTCTCCTTTCTCTATACAAGGGCTCTTTAAATCATTTTTGATGTTGTTCTAGAATCATCTTTTCTCGAAACCTCCATGAATATTTATGAGGTCTTGGTATCAATGAAAACTGGTTTATCTTCTAAAACTTTTTTTTTTACCCTTCATAACCTTTTTTTTTTCATCTTCACTGTCTTCTAATTTCTCCTGAGATGATGAATCTTCAATTACTGTGATCTTCTTTTCAGCTAGTTTAGGGTTTAACAGCTTCTTCATATTTAATATGAGTTCATTCTTTGGCCTTGTCTTGGGCCTCCAAACTGCTCGAACCTCTCCTAACATTTTCAAAACTTTCCCTTGATGTGTAATTAAAGCTAGTTCAACAAATTTCATTTTCTTCCTTTGTGACATTATCTCTTCTCCAACATGAGTATGTATATCTTGTTTGATATGAACCCTAGTTTCATTAGATAATGACCTTTCCTCTTCTTCAGAGAGTACTGTAATAGGAATATGCTTTTGTTCTTTTACATATTCCTCTACACCTTGATTCAATTCTATAGGTAAAGCATCTTCTTCAGGCTCAATTTCTTTCACTTCTGACTTTGAAACGTTGTTTTCTTCAACATTAATTTGCTGGTCAATTTCAATGTTTTCATCTTCTTGGTTAAAATATTTTCCTGGTTCACCACCTTCTTCATTCTTGACTGTGACTTTCTTTTTAAATTTTTTTATCAAATTCTGACCTTTATCTAACTGTCTCTTCTCAGACTTCTCTTCCTTCTCTATTTGGAAACCAGACCAAAATAAGAAATATTCCCATGTCTTCTCTCTTTTCTGAAGTACAGTGCTTATGACTAGTTTTATAAGCCCATGATGAAATACTGATTGTTCGGTGTGATCCTGATGTTCTTTCACCCTGCTAGACATATTCTATAAACTTTTCAAGAAGAAGAATGGGAGATTCATTTTGGATTCATGACTGAGATGTTGAAGGAATCTAAAATGATACTTAAAAACAAAAGCAAATCTCCCTTCACAAGTGATATAGCTTTGTAGGATTTTGATAGGCTCTATCCATTCTGGTTTAAATTTTTGAATAGGTACTCCCTTTCCCCAATATGCTACTACATCTGGAAGTAGATACCTCTGAGCATCAAAAGTGAAAGTCACTTTTTAAAACCAGTATTCACCCTCATCTAAAATCCCTGTAGCTTCTGCTAGCAATTCCCTGGTCAGTTTAAACTTCAAAGTATCAAAATACACCATATCCCTATCCAAACATTGAGCGAATTTATAAGAGACTTCTGAGTGATAATCTTCAAGTCTTTCAAAAAACACTAACCACCCTGCCTCTAAAAACAATTTTGCACAATATGGAAAAGTTTGAACCCAGCTCATGTCTAAAGGTTCTGCTCTATTAGTCTTACCACTTCTTTTCATTTTGAACAANTAACCCCCCTGCCTCTAAAAACAATTTTGCACAATATGGAAAAGTTTGAACCCAGCTCATGTCTAAAGGTTCTGCTCTATTAGTCTTACCACTTCTTTTCATTTTGAACAATTGTCAAATAGATTTTATCCATAAAACAAACTCTAAATCTCTTCAAGTCTTGACAATCTGATAGACCATGCTGTATTGGGAAACCTAAAACCCTAAGCTGAACTCTCTTGTTTAAACTGATAAAAGCTTTAATTCCATTGACAGAGAATTAATCATTTAGTATGAATTAGGTTTATAAACTAATAATCTTCAATCAATTCTATCATTATTCCTTTGCTTAGAAAAAACCCAAATTCATGAACTTTGGTAACGATTCGTAGCCTACCTATCAAAGTGATGAATCTAGGTGCTGGAATCATGTTTTCTTCACTATCAGGTGTCCAATTGCATTCCTCAATATTCTCTGACCACTTCGATAACTCCAAACGACTACTCCTCAAAGCCCTAGTTTTGTGCCCTATTTCAAAATTTGATTACACACTGCTGATTCTTCACCACGAACTTCATCTGCTCTACATGCACTTTAGGCGATACAAGATTCAAGGTGCATTTGTCTCATTATGTTTAACCATCATTATTCCATCACTCTGCAACAAACCACCGCAACTCGCCCTCATGATGATTTGCTTGATGTATTCACACCGGTCACAATGATCATTATAGAGGAAACACGTATCAAATCCATCAACCTAGTATGAATGACATCTCATGTGTGAGAATTTCAAAAAATCCGACCGAAAAATGATGATTTTTGAACTGCATGACTTTCTTGTAGCGCATTTGTGCAATTTTTCTAGGCTTGTGCTACAAGAAAGTCTGCTTTAATGATTTTCAAAAATATAACTCATGATAATGGTTTAACCTTGGTTAGAGAACCTTAATCAAGATTTTATGCTATTTTTAAGACCTTTTAATTCATATAAACATTCTATAAGACCTCTAACTATGAATTCTAATAAATCAAACCAATATTCGAAAAATAAAACTTAAGAAATCATATAAACATGAAAATTAAATGAAAAAGATTCAAACTATCCTAAGAAACAAAATTTTCTGGGAGAAATGAATAAAACCAAGTTTCAAAACATAAACAAATGTATTAAAAAAATGGAAAACAAAAACAGGCTCTAACAGAACCTATTTTTATGGGACTCATTTGCAGTCAGCGCATCCCTACACTGTTCATATAGATGTTCGAAGTGTAACAAATGTTCTTCTAGCTCAGTCGTATCAGGTAACACATGACTGGAAATATTTAAGGATGGGATTTCACATTCAACCGAGGTCACTGCTTCCATCCCAAGAACGAGTTGGAAAGGAGAGAACCCTATGGCAGTTTTCACATTGGTCCGATAACCCCAAAGTGCAGGATACAGCATGATGTGCCAATTTGACCGAGTTGCGTTAATAGTACACTTGAGAATAGTCTTCAAGGTCTTATTTATTGCATCAAATTGACCATTCATTTGTGGGTAGAAAGAAGATGAATGTTCTTTTTTAAACCCTAGCATATTGGTCAACTCAATCATCATGCTGTTTTGGAAGTGACTACCATGGTCAATGAAAATATCTTTAGGAATACCGAAACATGAGATAATTTGTAGTTTCCCCATCATCCTTATAGGTGGGCATCACCTCTTCCCACTTTATGAAGTAATATACATCAAAAATGATGTATTTGTGCCCCCTGGTTGAAATAGGGTTACACGTCACATAATATATCCCCCACTTGGTGAAGGGGCCGACTGATATGGTGGGAAATAACAAAGTAGGATGCGACCGCATCTTTCTGGTGTAAAGCTAACAAGGATGACAGTGCTTCATGGCTTTCACACAATATTTAAAGATCGTGGGTTAGAAATAACTGGCACGTAAGATATTCTGGGCCATTTCTAACCTAGATAAATGACCCCCACTACTCCACTATGGGAATCATTGAGGACAATCTCAACCTCTTAGTGGGTAATAAACTGACGCAAAAAAGAGTCTACCCCTCTACGATATAAAGTATCTCTGATAATGAGGTATTTTTTCGCATGCAAGCATAATTTGAGTTGTTTTTCCCGCAAAAAGGTTGCAGTGTGCTTCAGAGTCTGGATAGACAAGTATATCTCCATACCAAGGGTTAAAGGTGGAAATTAGGAAAATGTGCTCATCTAGGAATGAGTCTTCTTCAATGGCTACATCTTCTTCAATAGGAAATTCTGCAATGAGCTCTGCGAAGACTAAACATTTTTTAGATTTGGAGGATTGGAAATCCAAGTCAAAATCCTAGAGAATCACTATCCATTTATTGAATTTTCCTCCAACTATTCATCGGGGAAAAACATATTGGAAAGGATTAACATCCACCACTACTGTCATAGTCCTCAGTAAGATGTAGTGACACAACCTCTGAACAACATACACAGTTGCTAATGCTAAATTTTCGACGTGGGAGTACCTTAGTTCAGGGCTAGCTAAAGCATGCCTAAGATAGTAGATGAGATGCTCTTGGAGCTTGTCATCCTCCTGGACTAGCACTACCCCTATGGTCGACTCAGATGTGGCCGGATACAATATAAAATAACAAGAGTAATCTGGCGGACACAATAAGGGCGCCGACAACAAATATTTCTTTAATGCATTGAACCAAGTTGTGCGATTTCATCCCATACAAATGGGGTGTCCTACTTCAACATGCGCATGAAACCTTTGGTGATCTTGGCATAATTCACGATAAAATGTCAAAGAAAGTTAGACTTCCCTTGCGGGCTCTAAAGATGCCTGATGGAATGAGGAGGAGAAAGATTTACTATGTCCTCAACTTTCAAAGGATCTACCTAAATACCTTTGTTAGAACAATGAATCCGAGCAGCCTACCTGATTCGACAGAGAAAATAGACTTATGAGGATTCAAGCTTATTTTATAATTCCTGCATCTTTCAAAAATTAAACGCAAGTCATCTGGGTGATTGATCCTCTTACGAGAATGTGCTGGAAAATCATCTAGGTAAGGTTCAACAATAGACTTGATGTCATGAAAGGCAAAGTTCATTGCCCACTGAAAGGTATCCCTTACATTTTTCAATCCAAAAGGCATTTTCTTGTATGTAAATGTTCCCCAAGGACAAATGAAATTTGTTTTATGTTGGTCTTCCAGTTTGATTTGAATCTGATTATACTTGGAGAAACCATCCATAAATGAAAATACCTCACTCCTTGCACAAGCATCAATGATTTGATCTATGAATGGTGTGGGGTAGTTATCCTTAGGATAGGCTTTGTTTAAATCACAAAAGTCAATACAAACACGTATTGTCCCTTGCTTTTTTGTCGACAGGAACAGGGTTGGATACCCATTCTGTCAAAGCTATCGGGTAAATGAAACCATCTTTCAATAGTTTTTCAACTTCAGCAACAGTTTCCACTTTACGCAGATTGACATGTCTAAGTTTTTGTTGAACTGGTTTGGCATCAAGATAGGTTTGTATTTCATGTTTTACTATTGATGGATCTATGCCTGGCATCTCCTCATATGACCAGGAAAACACGACTTGAAACTCCTTAAAAAAGGCTATATAGATAGTAATCTCCTCCAGAGAGCAGTTTGCACCAATAGATACATTTTCCACAACGTTGGGATTAACAAAGATGTTGATAGGAATAGTAATGGAAATGTTTGCCATATTCCCCTTGGCAAATATTCCCTCCCTTGGTAAGGGATTGATTGGTATATCAGCATCACCTACTAGTCTCATATGGAACTCTTGATTTTCAATCCTACTTAACTCTAGAATAAAATAGGATCGATGATGAAGATCTTTGTAGGTCTTATCTCATCCACACATAGCTTCCAAAATGGCTTCGTTAGATGGAAAACCCATTTCTAAGCAGTCTTCAGTATGCAAAGAGTTCTTTGCCCAAGCAAGCATAAAGGCTTCTTTTGGCTCCTATGAGACTGTTAGAGGGACTGGAATGGGATCAACATCGGTGTGAATGATAGCTTGATAAGATACTTCCACTACCGATAAGGGCACTTCAGGTTCATGACGGGAAGGAAGAACCCAAGGGTCCGTTCTATCAACAACCATTGCAATATACTTCCCTACACTAGTAGAACCTAAGTAATTAATTGGAGCTGGAAAATTTAATGTGCCCATCAATGATGAATACATTCTAGCCCCTAAGCTCTCTAAAGCAATTTTAACCTTATCAACCAATGGAATGGTGGACTCATTAGTTTCCATGTGTCCATCTCAAGTAAAATTGAGTTGGTCTACAGTAACCAAATTCCTTTCATGTGGAAACACTACTACCCAAAGAATGACCGATGCAATAGCAAACATAGCATAAGTCCAACTTCTCTCTAGAAGCAAGTTATAATCTAAGTGTGCATCAATCACCTCTACCTCAACAGACACTGCCTTCCCTGCCAACTTTATCTCGAAATCTGGTAGGATACCATGTGGATGAAATGACCTTCCATTGAAAGCAGTAAATAGGGTGTTCGATGGAACTAGCTCTGGAGACCCAAGATCCTTCCAGAAAAACAAGGACATGACACATGTGGAAGCACCCTCTTCGACAACTTCCCTTCCAATGGTTTTTCTGCCATGGATGACATCTATCGATAAGGCTACATGATATGGGAGGCAAATTTTGACATCAGACAAATTAAACTTCACCATCAGGCTCGACAAATCCATACTACCCAAGGCTGCTAAGAGTGCGTCTCGCTGGGTGGGACAACTTTGTAACACCTCTAAATCTAACATTGCACAAGGGGTTTGGGCTAAATATTCAACTACAGAGTAACTGGCTGTAGTCCTAGAATTAGGATTGTGCAATGCTTTCTTGAAGACACTGTTTGGTATCTTGGGCATAGTTTCGGCAGGTTTTTCAATTGTGAGAGGGTTAGAAGTTTCACCTATAGACATACCCTTCTCTGGAGCCTCTGTCTCATAGTCTAGAGTAATGTCTAGGATCAAACCATGTTGATATAATTTGGGTCAAGGCCATTTGGGTTTCCCTCTGCTACATTTGAAGCTGAAGGAGAATTTTGTCATTGGGGAAAAGGATCCTTCAGGACAGCTGGTTGTTGAATTTTGAGCAGCTTCTGAGCTTGGTCCATAAGGGGACATTGATGGGTCAGGTGTTCTTCTTGGCACAACTTACATGGAAATTTCACCTTCTTCTTTTCTTATTTTCCCCCATCGGCATTGTTTGTTGGTTTTGTCTTGTTTTGGTTTCCCTCACCTTTCTTCCCCTTTTTCTTTTTCCCACCGGGCTGTTGATTTCCATTTTGGGAGGATTGTGCTAAAACATTTGCATTCTGGGGTGAGGGGGAAGCATTTTTTTCCTCCTTCGTAGAGTGTTTGATGGATATCTCATGGATATGTTTATCCAAAGAATCCACAGTGGTAAATTTCACTGAACAAACCACACCATTGGCATGGGGTCTAGGATTAGGTTTCTCGACACTATGTGTTGGCCTTGGTGCATCAGGGATGATTTCATATAGAATTCCAGACTGATAATATATGAAATCTAACCATTGGTCCCTGAGGATATCCTCTTCCTCATTAGTTACTCCTAAAGTGGATACATCCTTAGATATATACAACAATAAGGATTTAAGGAACCATTCTAATAGAAAATCGGTAGGGATAGTGCCCTTAATGAGTGTCTTCTGCCTTCTCCACTCTTGGATGTGATCCGAAATATGAGTGCCTTTGTCCTGCAAAAAGTGGAAAATAAGTCTATCCTGACATCATACCAGATAGGAAGTTGGAAATGGTTAAGGAACACATTAGCTAAGTCCCAAAAACTACCAAATGAAGAAGAAGGAAGTTCAATGTACCACTTTGTTGTGGAACTAGTTAGAGTTCTTTGTAACAATCTAAACCAAACGGTGTCATCGTTTAGTGAGTTGCAAGAGCACCACAAGTGAAAGGTGGTGATATGAGCCCCTAGGTATTCACCAACTTTGCCTTCATATTTTGGGATATCCGAGGGCAGCTTGGTAGGAACAGGTGGCCAGGAAGAATCATGTATCATCGGGTCATTAATTAGCTTGGACAAATTTGGCAAGTTTAAAGTTTCCCGAAAAGGAAGCTTGGGCCTAACCGAAGCATGAAAGGTACCATCTTGGGAACTAGAAGGACTTGCCCCTAGGTTCCCAAATGTGAAGGCGGGGTTTCCCCCAGCTACCAGTTGTGAAGTAGTTGGACAAATTTGGAAAGGATTCCACCCATAAGCTAGTGTATTTTTCATATGTGGTGCAGTGTATGAGGTTCAAGCTTCCCCAGTTGAAACTAGAGTTTGTAAAATAGGATCAGGTATCCCTTCGCTAAAAATCAAGAAAGGAGATCTTGTGAAAGGAGCTAAAACTGGCGTTTGAAAAGCTTGACCATAAGGGTTAGGGTTTTCGAACTGCACCCCCACATATGTAGGTGTTGGAACTACATATGGAGAGGATGGGGGAATGTGTCCCCCATTCCAAGGAGAACCTTGGAAAAATAAAGAGGATCCAATAGTACCACTCTGAACAGTGTGTGCAAAAGAGGTTGAAGTAGAAGGTACACTAGGGATCCCAATGAACACCCCACCAGAAATACCTACTATATTTGTTGAAGCCAGTGGTTAGACCACCCGACTAGCTAGAGTTAATGGAGTAGTATGTATATTTTTTCTAGAGGCACCAACCGGGGGAGGTGGCACTCCTTCAGCCAGAGAAACTTAGGTGGAGGTAGAAGAGATTTCTCCTGCACTAGACATTAGTCTATCCACAGGAACACCAATCATAGGTGAATTGAAAGGATGAACCTGGACGATCACAGGATCATTTAGGTGAGTAAGAGGTGAATTAAATTTTCTTGCAAACTCATCAGCCTATAAGTCTTCAATATCTACTATAGTTATATCAACTTGGTTTGTCCTAAGTTCTTGTTCACCGGGAACTTCACTAATTCCTACCGGTTCAAAAGAATCATCTGTGTCTAATATTTGGCTTTGAGGGGGAGGTAGAGGTTCCACTGTAATAAGCGGAGGAAGGTTTTGAAACCTTCTTGACCTTCTGAGAGGTTGTTCCTCCACGATTAAAAATTTGACTCTTCACACCCTAAGGTCAGCTAAACAAAAACAAACCAAAGAGAAATCACTACAAAATTTCCTAAATCCACAACACACACAAGGGGTATAAGATATTCTTTCCTGAAGAAAGATGAGAGATAGTTACTTGGTGTCCTTGAAGATGTTCTTAGGAACAAGCGGATGAATCACCCACCACCCTCCCACACTTTCTACAAGGGTTACCTTCCAAGCCTGTCCAAGGTCAACCAAAAATAGCCTTTCGATGTACCTGTGTATGAACCCTAGATGTGAAAGAGACTAAAGGCTACCTTAACTATATCAACAGTCGCAAGCCTAGTTTGTACGCATGGGAAGGGTATCAAATCCCAAAACCCTGTCTAAGATAGAATCCCCAGATGTGCAAAAACCTTGGTCTATGCTTTGACAAGGAATCAGAGGGTTATCTCCTCAGTCCAAGACTCCATGCAGCGTCGTGCTTAACTCCCATTTGAGTGGATCTTCCCAGATACAATCAACATTGAAAAGGGTTTACCTATCGATTGGCCAACTACGTCTAAATTTAAACACTTGTGGAGATTTTAAACTTCCTATTCCCCAAGTCTAGCCTAAGCTAATCGGTGTATGACCCTATAAAATAAAAGTTACTAAATTTTTTTAAATTATATCATTCATTTTAAGGGTTGTTCTTAGTCAGAAGGTAAATGGCATGAAAGAATGTGATATTATAGACTCGATAAGAAAAAGAAAAAATGATGTATAACACAAATTCCAAAGCAAATTGCAACTACTTAAACCAAATTTCTTTTCTTTTTGCAAATATGAGCTAATGAAACTAAAACTAAGTACAAGAAAACTAAGACTTCTTTTTATAAATTTTGAAATTTTATTTGAAAATACTGAAAATAAAACTACTAAGTGCAACTAAATGCAAAAGCATAAGATGTTTTTCTTCATTTTTTCAAATTCTTCAAAAACTATAATGCACCTAAATGAAAAATTTTGAGTAAGTTTGAATAATCACAACATATAAAAATCAAAAAGAAGTATCAAGCACCCACAATAACTAAATTCAACCAATAGGAAGAAAAGTTGATGAAAAAATTGACTTGGAAAAAACTAATGAATAAAATCCACTAGATTTACTTAAAGAGCAAGTGGCAAACTAACACTACACAAAGAAGCACAAAGTATAAGGTATCTAAAGCCCTGATCACTGACTTAGACACACAACACCGAACTCATAGACAAAGCAGGAGGACCAACTTCCAATCATTAGAAGAAAGAAGATTCAAACAAAGAAAACTCAAAGGCTTAACAACAAGCAAAAAGTATGGCATACAGGACTTTGGACTTATAGAATCATGCCAACAACAAAAGACCCCTAAGCAGAAAAAATAAAACAAGAAAGGGACAAGAAAACCATAGACAAAATGTTTTTCTTCTACAGGACATACGCGACTATCTTATAGAGTAAGGCACGTACCATACGCGACTGTCTTATAGAGAAACCCGCATATACAAGTTGTTATACACGACTTTGTATAACAACAACCCATGTATACAACATAAATTATTTCAAAGAAAAAACAATAAAGGCCTCTGGACATACTATACTGCAAATCAAAGGCAAGATAAAAAATACCATACTCAGAATCAGAGCAAAGACTGGCAAAGTACCTATAGGACTAACCCACAGTAGGATGGACTCCCCAATGGAGTTGCCAGTTCTGTTGTTTAGGATAAAGCACTCTTGTAACCTAGGGTCTAGGGTTACCAACTTACTACTAACTTGCAAACAATTGGCTTTTTACAGAGAAAAGGAAGAAATTATTGACTTACCCGATTAACAATGTTTGATCGAAGCTTGATCTTCTCTCGCTCCACTTCTCTCCAAAGCTTCTAAGGATGCATCTCTTCACCTACAAAGAGAAAATCCTTCAAGTAATATCTCATGCATATATATATCATAGGTTAGATGAAAATCATATTAATCATATAAACAAACATAATCATTAACCAATATACATGAAATAGACACAATACAAGATTGGAAGAAGAATTCTCTTTATTAACAATCGATGAATAAGATAAGAATACAACCCAAATTCTGATACAAGCACTCCTCTGCAACCAAAGGAATCTGAGTTCTGCTGCTCCAAGATTCTGAAGATATACCACCAGCATAACTTTGCTCTCCAAAAATTGATTCATTAGCCCCACCCCAAGGCCTCTATTTATACTTTGGGAAATAGAGTAGTTTCGAAGGTTAGGATGGTTGAGATAGTTTGGATAGTTATGGATTAGGGCCCGACTAATCTCATCAAATCTTGATTTATATTTTTTGAATTCAAATTAAGGTATATGTGGGTATTAATATAGGAAACTCATGTATGATGCACGTGTTGCTAGAAGGAAACTCGTGTATGCAAGTATACGCGGGTTGCAATGCAAATACTTGCTTATGATACACAAGTTGCAATGCACTTAGTCATGTATGCAACCCAAAACTCAGAATAAAAATATATAAGACTAGTTTAAGGATAATGCATCAAAGTTCATGCACATCTATAGTGTCCTGGCCACTTCAATCCTAATTTTTCCTTTTTTGTACCAACATAAGGAATGCACGGGCACTTGACTTAGGGAACCTCTTACATAGCACGTGCGATTGTGGGATATTAAAGAATACCTTAATTTCGAGAGATATTGACCCAAACTCTTTTTGTTGAAACCTCCTCCTAATACTTAAAACCTCCCCCCCACCCCTTTTTATACCTCAATCCTTATAAACCACCCTACCCACCCCCACCTTAAACCCCTCATCCCCCCAATACCTGCAATATATTGGTTCGATTTTTTATAATTTTAAAACCCACAATATGAACTAAAGTGATACGATATTGGTCAACAAGTGAAGCCCCCGTGGAGGAATGTCGACACTCAGACATAGAAGTGCCATTTTGGCTGATAACATTAGTTTATCCCTAGAACGTTTTAAATAATAAATTTTAACATAGATATCTTAGAAATATCCACTCGGTTTATATCTAAAATGGTATCTTCCTGGGAGTGAAATATAATATCTATGCTATTTATTTAAATTGGATCTTCAGTTCCTACAATCACTATCTTTATCCATCCTAATGATGATGATTGAGTTTTTAGGAGTATTCTGGCATTCTTGTCATGTTCCTTAGTGATTATTGGAAGTACATATTTAATAATGTCTTTAACCTATGTTCTTTTCTAATCTCACCTTGATCATCTTGGAATTAACAAAATCACCTTAATAAGTGTAAAATTCAAGATAGGGGTCTTATCACAAGCCATCCTATCATGTTCATAGAAATTCTAAGTGAATGACATTACCATTAGATGGTTCCCAAGCTAGGGTAATGGCTTGTAGTTTGGATTTGTAAATTATTTTCCTTTCTGTCATTTAAAATACAATTTGTTGTATTCAAGGACAGAGGATCTTATCACAAGCCATCCTGACCATGTTCATCAACCTTTTCTGGATTGAAATTACTAATAGGTAGTTTCCAAACCATACTAATTGATTTTTGTATAAAATTCCAGAAGACAAGGAGTCTCCTAATAGAGGTAGCTTGTTCAGTTTCTAGCTAATACCTGTCTGTGGCATTGTACCTTACCAGCGAAGTGGTCTTGTTTCAACTAAGTTGTTTTTATTATAAATAATAATAATAATAATTGTATATATCACTAATAAATAATCCACATTCAAGGTGATTATTGGTTTGATGATCATGAGATTGATCAAGGTTTTTACTAGAAGCTTACTTAAAACTTCCCTCACTATTGACATCTTTCTTACAGGAATGCCTTATCACTTCTAAGACTTATTCAATTGTTGAGTATCATTATCAGTGGTTATGGGATCAGAAAATTAGATATATTACTTTTCTAGATCCGGTTGACTTTTCATGAATTTTCTGATTATTATGAAATTAAACATTTTTTTCTCACTGACATATCTTCTTTGAAATTTTTATGTAAATTTGTAAAAAGATAACTTCTTGGCCTAGCGAGTCGCCATTTTTTGCTGGCAGCAACATATGCCATCTTAAGTTGCTAAAATGGGAATCCTACTCATCCTTTCAATTGGCTTTTGAGGCCATAATATTATCATGGAAGTTTTCATCTTCTTTAATTGTAAGTACTGTGTTTTGGCCGTAATACAAATTCATTAGAAACCTTGTTTTTTTGTGAATTTTAGAAGAACCCTTTTTCTTTTTCTATTACATGTGTTTTGCATTTCCGCAACCTGTATTTTGCAATCGAAAATTAGATTGCGGAAATCTTATTTTTTGGAGGTTTTTGGAAATCAATTTCCCATATCCCGCAACCCATAAATTTGGATTCCGGAAGTTAAAATTTTTTGTTCAATAAAATATTATGTACCTGCAACCTACATTGTGGATTGCTGAAATATTTTCCAGAATAAAATTTAATCTTTTTGGTTCTGCATTCCGCGTTCCACAATGCAGATTGCGAAAAGTAGAAAAGTTGTTTCTCACATATTTTTCCTTTTTCGGTTCCACAAACCACAACCCGCAATGCCGAATATGGAAAGCAAAAACCTAATAAAATGTAATTTGCACCATTGCCTACCTGAAACCTGCAACCCGCAAATTTTTTGCGGATTGTGGATTGCGAAACTTTAACAACTTTTTCATGGTCAATAATATCATTTCGCATTACGCAACCCGCATTGCAGATTGCGGATTGAGAAAATTACAAGATGCAAAGTTTGGTTGATTTCACGTCCCCCTTTGGATTTCACTCCCTATTCTCATCCGTCCATTTCTATGAGATCTGTGGCTCAGATATAACCTATCGTTGAGTGCTGGATTATTTAATTGATTCGAATTTATGAATTCTTTACCATTTAATTTGCATTTTTACTGTTATTAAGGGTTTTTACTATGGATTTTTCTCATTGAAGCTCACCAATCCTTGGCATCCAATTCGTCCATGGGTAAGTTTTCCATTTTCAAAGTTTGAATTTTCTAGTTTTTACTGTGCATAAACATTTATTATGGTGGCTAATTTTGGATCCCAATTTACTTCCAAGTTGATCAGTGTGACGAGGAACACCAGGTCTAAGACTGCTCTAAACGAGAAAAAGAGAAAGGACCCAAATGCCAGTATATTTACTGATACTAGTGTACATATTTCTAAAACACTCCATCTGGGTTGGTCAAGAATTTATTCAATATTCGACAAAGACAACCTTTTTGCTATTACCCACGACCATCTCTCTTATGCCAACATTAGGAATTCCCAGCTCCATGCCATTTCAGCTCGACCTCCTTTCATTCCTTATACCGACCCATTTAAGTGGGAATTATACCACAAAAACCCTATTGAGCGATTCTTTGATGACCACGCTATTGCCCAAGTGGCGTCTTTCCATATAGACATTTTTCCAGAGCTTATGCTCTCAGACCTCCCGAGTCCCCAACAACTCATGACCGCCAAATTCCTTGATGCAGCCATGTCTCAATTTGATTTTGAAGAGGTAATAAAATATTGGATAGAAAACCCTGTTGTGTATGTCCCTAAGGTGGATGATTCTTACCTTGTTTAGTGGTTTAGGGAACCTTTTTCCCTGTTGGAAGCAATGTTTTTCTAGCTATATGGATTACCCAATTGCTCGGTGTTTAAAGCCGAGTAGGCTCTTGTATCTTGTCATATTTTGATTACAGGTTAGTCATTTAATGGGGATAAGATTCTATCAGTGAACATGAAGGGAGAAATTGAGAAGTACCAGAAGACATCAACTTCCAGGAAGCCATTTTTCTTCCTTTCACCGTACGTGATGGATGTTTTCTGCACTACATCATTTTTGTCTATGGTATGGGATTGGACTAAGACGTCGCCTCTAGTCCATATTTATTGTTCAGACTTGTGGGATGATAATTATGTTCCTCGTATTTATGAAATATGTGATCTTTTCGTATGGTTAATGTACTGGAAAATATTAGAACCAAATGCCCCATCTTTTTTGGAAAGGGCCAGATCTTTGATTACAATGAATGGTGATTGGTATGTAGGATAATATTTCTCATACATTTGGATTTGGGGTAGCAATGTAGTGCACCTACTGCCAAGAATAGTCCCATATCGGATGGTTCTGCAGGAAACAACATATCAAACTGTTTTCGATGGGGTTTTTCTAAATCTTGCATCATTCAAAAGAAAGTGTTGACCCAAGTTTTCGTTGAATTTGGGATTTCTCATGCTACAAAATTCCACTCATGATGCTATCCTAGGAAAATAAATTGTGAACATGAACCTAGGGGAAGCATCGAAGAGGATACATGAACCCAAGTCATACCTGGTGAGTCATTTTGTTCAGGATCATACTAAGATTCCCCATGTTCATCAAGATGTTCTTGATGATTCTATTTACGGAGGAGCCATCAATATCTAGGAGGTACTGAGCATAATTTATGATCCCACCGAGAAGGCTCTTGTTTTTCAATATAAAAAATAGATGAATGCTACATGTTGTATTTCAAACAGGTCAAATTGACAGTGGAAGAGAACGTTCAAAGGAAAAATATAAAAAGGGAAGACAATGAGCAATAAACTAGCTCTTCTTATTCTCTTGCAAATAAATCGAAGGACAAAGGTAAGGTTGTTCTCGAAATTCCTACAAGAACGCATCCTTCCTTGATGATTGAAACCTTCAATAGATTGGAAAAGTTTAAGAAAAATATGGAAAAGATTAGATCACAAATACAAGCACAATCAGAAGTGGCTGAGCCTTAGCCTAAAAGGAAGAAAATTCCAATGATCCTTCTATTAGCACTAAGAATCGCACCCAAGGTTGCGGGAAGGAAGACCCCGAGGTAACAACAGAACCACTTTAGGAAAGGGAGATAGCTTTCTCGTTTCTAGAGAGGGATCTGTCACAAATGTATAACAAGGGCATACATATTGTCACAGAATGAATATCAAATATTAGTGGTTGAAACAAGGTAAATATATTTTGGGCTATGGATTCACAAATACCAAGAAATATAGAGCAATCTGGACAGGAAACGTTTTCTAGAGGAAGGTAGTACTTCGTTCATGGTAGATATGTTTTGGGTATGGTGGAAAATGAAGAACGATGACAGTCCATCAATGTAGAGCACTGTAGGGATGAATTCTACACCAACTGTGGAAGAAAATTTTGGTGAATGTCCAAGACAATGGCCAGAGCATAAGAATATGAATTCTGAACAATTCTACACTAGTCAAAGACATGAAGAAAACATAATGTAAAGAAATAATAGGAAGTACATGCATGTAAAAAAAGGAAATTATAGATTGTAATTGAGAAATCCATAGGAATTCTTGCATTCAAATAACCAACATTCGACTCTGTAACTTGTATTAAATCAAAAAATCATAAACACAATAGTCTTGCAGGTTCCAAAACCAACCCTTTCTCCCTCTATGGGGAGCATATTTATAGTGTTTAGGCCCCCATACCAACCTAAAAACGGGGCCAAAATTAGTTACAAAATTAACAACAAACTCATAACAAATTGTATCGTGGTGTTTTCTCCATGGATAGCATAAAACAGAAAGTGATGGAGGCAGCACTCCTGCTAGATCCTAAGAGGTGCCACATCCTCAAAATCGAGGCTCGCCAGATTACTTTACACCTGTGTCTTCAATTCTAATCATGTCTTAGGCATATTATCATTGGTGTAGTGTAACACCTCGGTTTTAACCCCGTTTACATTAATGCACGTGATGTATATATTGTAATGAATCGTGGTGTGGAGCTGAAGGAAAAATCCCCACCACCGATTCAGTTGTGTTATGTTTCAATGATTGGACTATTACCAATGGCATATTGGGATATGCGACATACATATTAAGTTGTGGCATCATGTAGCTACTATGCATTTTAATTAAATAACCCAACTAGCTACGTTCACTGCAGCTAAATTGAGAAGGGGGCATGATTCCTAAGGATAAGGAAGGGGGGAATGTTGAACATTGAGTCATGGGGGAATAGCCATGTGTCACCACTCTCTTTTGCTCACCACCACCTTATTTATTCCATTGTTATTTGGGGCAGCGATTTGCTGGAAGAAAGACCACTACCATGCCCACACCTGATCTCACTCTCCACGACGTGCGGATGGTCTACCCACTAACCAGATCGTGAGTCTGTTCAGTTTCTTCACGCAAACTGAGTTAAAAGATCCCCAATTCATTGTTTGGGGGTTTTCCTTCCTTCTTTCTGGTGGATTGCTAGTCTATGGTGTTCATCCCTCATGTTCACACAAAATTTTGGTATCTACTTCCCACCAATTTTAGACTGCGCATTGTTCTGTTTTCCATCGTTAAGTCACAGCTGTGATTGCATCAATAGTTCTGTGGGTTGCGTCCTTGTCCCTCACATAGATATTGGGAGTATGTTCCTTTTTCACATTTGATATTAGGTGTAAATTTCTCCAGTGACTGCATGAAGGATCGTGTGTTGTGGGTAGGGTTTTTTGTGGGTTGTTATTGCCACGACTGATGAACTATGTTTCTTCCCTATAAAAGCTTCAATAGCTGTTGGCTGCTTGCATGCAGTGGTTTTGTCTTCGTACTACATTGGAGTGGTGAATGAGTGATTGAGGTGGTTGATAAAACTAGTGGGGTGAGAACCACACAGACAGAGCTACTGACGTGGATTTCTTCTCCACAACCCCTGAATAGCACTGGAAGGGAGATCAAGGTCTGAGGGACTGTGTTGCAGAGAAGGGACTGATTTCCTTGTGTTGGGTGTGTGTGGGTGTTCTAGAAGCCAGGATGGCTCTAGTGTTGGTGTTTTCAGCTCTTCGATGAGCTCAGCAGCTTAGCATTTAGCCTTTTCCAGCTCCTAGATGGCTTGATAAACCCAACTTTGTTGGCTTGGTTGATCTGTTGTTCACTTGATAAACCCAACTGTGTTGGCTTGGCTGAACTGTTTACCCTTGTGGTGTTGTTATCCTTGGCTATGTGTTAGCTTGTTAGTTCCTTATTCCTTGGGGAATCATGCCCGGCTCGAGGGTAGCAGCATTGCTAAGAGATTGAGGAGCACATGGGCCTATGGTTGGGTGGAACGTTGCAGCGACATAGCTGGTTGTGAAACAAGTTCTTATTAAGATAAGAACTCTTGCCTAACTTGTGTTTGCAATTATGTTTACTATTGATGAATGATGATATACATTTTAAATGCTGATCTGTATATGCATAAGTATTGATTGATATGTTTTGCTTCCGTTGTGTATATGAATGATTATGCCTCGTAATATGTTTGATGTTTTAAGTATCATGCTTTAGAATTACATATATGTATGTTCATGTTCACGAGGCGAGATCCCTGGATGTTTTGATGTATTGTATCATCCTCTTTGTCGGTAAAAGGGTCGGGGACATTACATGTAGCTTGTATTTATCCTTGCCTTAATTTTCAATCACCTTCCATTGGTTAACAGTTGGCATTTCTAGATTTTTCATTTCTTCCGCCAATATTCCAAGTTCTAGGTTCTCTAGATAGGAAGGAGTTGGTAATTTTGTGCACATAACTCTGAAATTAGACAATAATTCAAATTCACGAGATAATATTTTGACCAAATTTTTACCTGAAAGTGACTACTGAGCCATGTCTTCAAATTGCCTTTGTTGTTGTCTGAAATTGATCAATTTGTCATAAAACTCTTTCTAGGACAGCATTGGTCCTTTTTCTTTCCAAAAGAAGGGGAGACATCTTTTCACCATAGGAGAAAAAGACAAAGAAAATTCATTAAATTGCGTCTGCATGAAGTTCCACTTCGATTTGACCATCTTCAAGTGACGGTGTATGTGTACCACTCTCCTAGCCCATGTAATGAAAAAAATTCTATCTTGGATATTTTCCCGTTGGATGTCTTCTTCAATTAAACTGTTCATAAAGTTGATTGCGCCTTCAGCTATGTCCAGGGGCCTTTTGTTCAGGTCCATTTTTGTCATTTGAATATGCTTTTTTGTTTCCTGTGTTGTGCTTTCTTTATCTTGGATAAAATCCAAGAATGGTCATAACTTGGATACTTCTTATATTATCATGTCCCAGATGAGGTGCTTTGCCACTTGTAGGGTTGCTTGGCCTAAAGCATGTTTTGTTGATTTGTTGTTTTTATCCTCCAATTATTTACAACATTCTTCTAGATTCTTTCTTATTCCTTCCTTGACCTCATCCATATCAATCATGTCCTTATTTTGTTTTATTAGAACAGTGGTTTCTAGAGCTTTGATACTTACTTGGGACATGGATTGAGAGAGGGATTCTGCACTAGATATCTTAGAAGACTGAACCACAAGAATTGGATTTGCTCGATCCCTTTCCTTCAGCTCTTTTAAATCTCTTTCCAACTCGGTCTTCCTTGCTTTGAAGGCTCTTTTTTCCTGACCCGGAGCTTTGCATCTTTCTCCCATTTTTTTTCCTTTTCTTCATGTTTGAGCAATCTATCCTTACAATTTATCAAATCAGTGTTTAAGGCTTCCTTCTCTTTCTCAATTTTGATCAATTTAGTAGTTTGTATGAGTCGGGTAGCTAGGACATCTAGCTTTTTCTTTAACAATTGGATTGTACCTTCCTTGTCCTTTAGTAACTTTTGTGTGGCGGTACCTTTGTCTCCCAGGCTATCTGATACTGATATATCCACATGGAGCTTCTTGATCTGGGCTTGGTGAGCCTTGTTCTCTACCTTCTCCTTTCATATAATTTCTTCAACTCTTTTATTACCAGCAGTTAGTTTGGATATCTATAAGGTGGCCTGATGTAGCTAGGAATTTTGCACCTTCTATGGACAGAAGTTGTTCCTCTAGTATGAATGGTTCAGATCTAGAACAAATGGTACACTACAAGCTTGGAAAACATTCCCCAGAATGGGTGGAAGTATGGAATCAAGTCTCTTTTATATACTAGTATAGTTGTTTCCTATGAAGATGATCCTTCACGGATGTACCTACATAATCACAAGAAAAAGCAACGAAGGAGATCAAATAGAACCATAATATAATCCATTATTTTGTATTGATGACTAAGGAATTCAATAATAAAGCATACGACAATGAAACAATATATTTTACGGGAAGGAAACCAATATTGCATTAAATAATAGAGAAGAAGTTTACAACCTATTCCTTAGTGTCAATGTACTCCTTCACAAAGCCAAAATCTCATCCCCAATAGCTCCAACTTTCTCCCTCAAGCTTGCTTGACTGATTTAGACTAGAATATCAAAGCAATAGCATAACATTAATCTCTCCCCAACCATGGAGATTAAGCCTGCTTTTATAGGTTTGGAATGGATATATATGGTTGAGAAATTGGTGGGTAAGGTGGCTAGCATATCCTACAAGGATGGATCTCAATTCCAACTGGCCCTAGTGATCAGGGATAAGGGTGCCATGAAGGCTTCATGAGAACCTCTCTTTTTCACATTTTACCAATGGCACCACTTATTGTTCACCATGACAGAGCAATTTTAGGAAAAACCGTGCACTGCTTAAAGGGTAACGACGGTGCCACCGCTTACTTCCAACATATTATAGGTAATGATGAAGAAGGTACCGCTTTTTGACTAAAGGATAGAAGAGGTGCTAGATTTTCATATACAAATTTGATGTCTGGACCAATGTTCTTGCTTCATAATTTGGGATTGAGGACAACACTGAAGTTTGGGATCTCATCACATGCTGATGACGAGATTTAGGTTTAACAGAATGCCACCTAAAGCATGAGGCTAGAGGGATACGATAGGAAAGAGCTTTGAAAGAGAAAGTTATCACTTCGAGGCAAGAGTCAGCTTGATCGGAGATCATCAACCAGGCATCTGCAATACATCAATACTTTTGACTAAAGAGAAAATGTGTCTTCATCATGGCTGCAGACCAATACAAGGCAGATCCATGAGAGAGATAAACAACCATGGCTACTGGAATACAGCATAGATCCATGTGATAGAGGACTCAAACTTGGACATAGCTACCAGATATACAATGTAGATATATGTCACACAGACACAAATTTGAGAATAGACACGACCATACAAATGTGGATCCATGCTGGTACTTCATACAATACACTCCATCGCAACCTGGGGAGAAAGTTATGAGTGCTTTTCAACAGATACCGAGGGTCTTTGTCTCATCCTCCTGTTGGGGCCTGGAAATTCGCAGGCAGCAACAGTAAGGGATTCTCCCCAATCAACGTTCCCAACTAGCCCGTTGACTATTTGGAATAGGGAATCCGTCCGGTTTGCGGTTCGGCTACCGTAGGTCAAGAAACAAAACAAAGGCTTTACCGGTTGCGGCCCGGTCCACCGAGTTTTTGTATTTTGACTTTAAGAAATGAGATGCAAGTGCCTAACTAAATGCAGAGCGATCAAGATGCAGGGAGCTTTCACAATGTGACGCGTAGGTTCTTACCTCTCGTCTTATGCTCGCAAGCAACCAAATCAGATACAATAAAACATACGAACTATCTAATCTATCCCTAGGGAGCAAGGTTATCATTCTGGGTGAGCAATACATCTTGCACATGCATTATGAAGAATCACAGATAGATGATATTCCTTTCAAGACACATGAACATTTACAGATATTTAAATAACCAGATAGCCGATCATTTTGTAACAACAATAATTGCTCACAGTGGAAAATATCAAAAAAAAAAAAGATACCGAAGAACATTCAACAAGAACATAGGTTCAGGAAATTAAACATTCTCACAGCAAATGAAACACTACTGAAAATGAAATAGTTCCTCTTCAACATTATTCATTGAGTCGCATTGATACATTCCATTCTACTCTCTCCAACAGGTAAAAAATTGCAGTTTCCTTTGCAAAACGAAGTAGTTCCTCTTAAAAGAAAACATTTACAAAAATTTCCAGGGGAAAAAGCCCCTTCTTCTTCCCACTTTCAAATATTTAAACTACAACTACTGAGTGCTTTGTTTTCCTCCCCAGACGCCTGGTCTTTTAGTTTCTCCAACGCTTCATATTCCGATCTTTTGTCAGTATGTGATCATGAAACACTTGGTAACTGATCCGTTTCTGGGATCATGCCTCCACCAAACGGGTTAGTCTTTCTTCTTATCATGGTGGATTGACCGGTCTCCTTGAAACTGCCTGCAGCCAATTCACGAGCATGGTTCAACAACAAATATTATTAATTAACCACCATCTTACAAGGAACTGGCCGGGTGCACCACATACGGGCCTGGAAAAATATCCTATGGTCATCGACAGGAAAAAATTCAAGTCGACAGTCAGAAGAAAGTGAGCTCGGGGGCCAGGAGGATCTGCCAGCCGTAACGTCGGGTGAGGCTTAAGTCGCAGCCAAGCGAAACGCGGGTGGGATATGCCATAAATCGGACGTCAGATGGTTTTTAGTTTCAGAAACCGAAAGAATCTAGGAGCCACAACGGCGGAGGAGGAGGGTTAGAGGATACGTGGAGCGGACGGGAAAACTTAGTCGAATGTCGGAAGACACTCAGGTCAGGAGCGAAAAATATCTCCCAGCCACAACGGCAGATGAGTAGAGGTTACGGACAAGCGATCGAAGGCTAAAATGAAACAGGCGTCGGATGGGTTCAGCCTTCGGACGGAGAAAAGGTCTTGGAGCCGCAACTGTGGAGAGGCTGAGACTTTGCAGCTTCTGATTCAACAGCAAAAAGAGGCCTGACTATAGGAAAACTCAAGGATTTGAACAGCGTTAACAACCAAAGTTGTTTTCTTCGCAAAGGATGCTCTGAAGAACAAAATTTTACTTCTTCACGGCCAGAAATCCACGACTTAACCGAAATTGAACATGGCATAAATAAACCTGCTGACATCCAATCTTTAAAGTAAAATGAAAAGAAGATATGCCCGAGAGGCTCAAGCATTTAACGATCCCACCAAGCAAAAAATGATGAGGAGGGGCCCAGAATTTAAATAAATTTGGGGGGAACAGTTGCGGCAGCAACAATTGGCGATTACCTGGTGAACCTATATCTCTGGGTGATTATACTTTGAGCAACAGACTGTTTAACCAAAATGCTTCTAATGAATTCTTCCAGCGATATGGATTCCTCGACCGACAGAATTGTGTACCTTAATCATTGATGATGGTCCATTTGGGGGAAGGGAAAACCGAGACCTTCAAGTCCAGACAACTATATTGAGGCCAGAGTATGAGTTTCATTATTACCTCTATTTTCAGGTAGCTAACAGCGTGGACACCACAGGATTGTAGCAGATAGTAAACAGTAGTATTCGTTTGTTCCCCATTCCCATGCCATTTTAACAGCTTTTGTGCTTTTGGACTTTTGTCCCTTTCATCTGAGTCCTTCTGTGCACCTTTCTTACTAAATTTTAATTCAGGATCCTCTATCCCATAGTGCCCTTTTGTGTGAGTGGTGTAATTTAAGTTTCATCTCACGGGCGGAGAGGATCTTTTAGCAATTTAGTATTTATGATTTAGCACTTGCTTTGATTTATGATGCTTTTATAGAAGTTTTGACTCTTTACTTGCCTTTTGGCATTTGTTTCTTGGCATGGGATCATTTATATTTAATACACTGTTCAACTTGATTCCGCCCATGGGTCCTTTACTGTTGCTTCTTAGACCATTTTAAATGTGACGTGGATGGAGCCCCGACATAGTACTCCAGACTCTTCGAATCTAGTTTAATTCACAGGGGTTAAGCAGGACTTCAATGCACACAACATTTTATTCAAGAAAACTGTTAGGCTGGAAGAAATATTTTAGCAATACACAGGCTGACACTCAATGTATTTGCTATTCCCGAAAGACCTTAATATCCTCCAGACGACCGTAAGTTCGTTCCCCTTATTGAAAATCAAAAACTTAAAATTAAATCAAATGAAAGCATGACTCGAAAACAACCACACAGCTTATTCATATACAAGGCAGAAAGAAGAAAGAAACTCAAGAAAAGTAAGGCTTGAGAACCAAACCATTGACTGGCAAGTTCTCCTCCCATCCCTGTAAATCCTGCAGTTTATAAGTAGCAGGGCCAAGTTTGGCTACGATCTGAAAAGGGCCTACCCATAACTGCTAGAATTTGGTATGCTTTCCTTTCTCATCATGGGGGTGGTCCCATTTGAGGACTAAGTCTCCCACTTCAAAGTCTTTTGTCCCAGATTTATGCTTTTCAAACCATCTCTTAACTGACTCTTGCTGTTGTTTAAAACGTTCTTTAGCCTTGGATCCGGCCTCTTCTGCTTTCAGGAGATTATATATTCTTATTTGTAGAACTTCATCATCCGACCCCCTAGACTCTTGGGCTAGTATGGAGGCTGGTAGCATGAGATTGGGAGGCAAAATAGCTTCCTTACCATACACAAGGGTATAGGGTGACACTCCTATTGCAGACTTGGAGGTGACTCTGTCAGCCCACAGGGCATTGGGTAAGGCTGAGTGCCAACTTTGTTGGTTTTCTATTACAGTCTTCTTCAGGATTCTAATGAGGTTTTTATTGGAGGATTCAACTAGGCCATTCCCTTGCGGATAGTAGTTAGCAGAATAATGTAATTTTATTCCTTTGTCATGAGCAAATGCAGTTAATTTAATTGATGAAAAGTATTTAGAATTATCAAAAACTAATGAAATTGGAACTCCAAACCTGGTCATGATATGATCTTGTAGGAAGCTGATGACTTCATCTTCGTTTATCTTACGCAATGGGATAGCTTCGACCCATCAAGTGAAATAATCAGTCGCAGTAAGAATGTACTTGTGCAGCAGTGAAGAATTTGGCTTTATTTCTCCAATGATGTCCAATCCCCACTGTTCGAAAGGCTCCGTGACCATCACAGGATTTAGAGGTGCCGCTGCTCTAGGTTGTCTTCCACCACATCTTTGGCAGGTATCACATTTTCTGACGTGCACATGTGCATCCTTGAAAAGCGTAGGCCAATAGTAACCGGCTCTAAGGATTTTGTGGGCTTTAGTGTCGCCTGAATAATGTCCTCCAACCGGACCGTCATGTAATTCTGCCATTACTCTCTTTGCATCTTCCTTTTCTAAACATTTGAGGAGAACCCCGTCATAATTCTTCCTGAATAACACTCCTTCAGCAAGATGATAGGAGGCTGATTTGAGACGCAGAGCTCTTCTTTGTTTGGAATTCCAATGTTCTAGTAATATCCCCAACTATAATTAATGCACAAGGTCCCTATACCAGGACTCAGGAGCTGTAAACAGAGGGCATACATCCATTACGTGCAATTCTGCTTCATCTTCCCATGCTTGTTCTTCGTTGTTTCTACTTCCAGTCATCAATTTGCATAAACCTTGACCTTTCACTATAGTGGTTGGCTTGAATTCAAGATCGTATTCTTGAAGGGTTGTTACCCAGTTGCCCCTTATTTCTCCTAATTCTTTTTGAATGAGAAGGGATCTTACAGCTGGGTAAGGGACTATTACCTTGGTCTGATTTTTCAATATATAAGGCCTGAATTGCTTCACTGCCTTAAACACTGTGTATGCTTGCTTATCAATAGCTGGGTAGTTTAATTCAACCCCTTGTAACCCAGGGCTCATGAAATATATTGGGAATTCAACACCCCCATCCTCCTTTTGCATAAGCACAGCTGCCAATGAATCATCGGACACAAATGTATACATAATAAAGTCCTTATCAAAATCTTGACTTTTCAGAGAGGGCGCATGTGCGACAGCAGTCTTGATTTTACTGAAAGCATTCTTTTCAGTTTCAGTCCACTTAAATTGTGCATTTTGCTTGACCATCTGCTGTAATGGTTTAGCAGTCTGGGCAAAGTCAGGCACAAACCTACGCACGAAATTTATTGTTCCCATGAAGGATTGGATTCCTTTTTTATTATGGGGCATGGGGATTTGTTCAATGGCCTTAATTCTTTCTGGGTCTATAGATACACCTGTCTTTGAAACTATATGCCCCAGTAACTTACCTTCTGTGACTGCAAATACGCACTTCTTAGGATTGAGGGAAATGCCATATTTCCAACAGCGCTCGAAAATTTGCTTTAAGTGGAAAGCATGCTCCCCTCTTTTCTTTGAGAATATAGTGATGTCATCAATGTATACCACCACACTTCATCCAATCAGTCCGTGAAAATCTATGTCCATAGCTCTCTGAAATGTTGCTCCAGCATTAATCAGTCCAAAGGGCATCCTTCTCTAGGCAAACATTCCCCATTTAGTTCTGAATGTGGTCTTCAATCTATCTTCCTCGGCTACCAACACTTGGTTATAGCCAGAGAACCTGTCTAACAACGAAAACATTTCAGAACCAGAAACCATCTGTAGCAATTGCTCCATGGGAGGTACCGGATAGTTGTCTTTATCTGAGGCGCGGTTCAAGTTTCTGAAGTCCACGCACAGTCTGATTTCTCCCGACTTTTTTCTGACCGGTACCAGATTAGACACCCACTCGGAGTGCCTGACTTTAAAAATAATCCTGGCGTCCAAAAATTTCTTCACTTCACTTTGAATCAGTGGCTCCAACTTGGGGTGCATCTTCCTTAATGGCTGCTGATATGGATTGATGCCTGCTTTAATAGGGATGACATGCTTGATAATGCTGGTGTCGTATGTATTCAAATATGCATACGTCCACGCAAAGATATCTTTGTACTATTTAAACAGACTAAGGAAGTTGTCTCTTTTTGCTGGTGAACAACATTTTTCGAGGTTCACGAACTTGGGATCCATTTCAATCCCTAAGTTTATTAGATCGAACTGTAGATTCGAGCTATGCATCTTCACATTAGCGGGTCTTCTAAACTTTTCGTTCAAGTCAAACATCTTCTCTAATGTTCTGACCCCTTTGAGAATGAAATTGTCATATTTCATTTCGTCCTGATGTTCTTCATCGTCGATAATGGCCCCTTTAAAGGTCTCGTCATTTGTCAAGCACTCGATTATTTGCCGATCATTGTCAAATACTCGCAAGTTGGTGATCATGTCGGGTACTAATGGCCTGAAAAGTAATTCAATAGAGCATTTGTTATTAGTGGGAACCAACCTGGCGGCCGATGTAGCTAGAAGATCAGTGGCTGCATTTTTTATTCTTGGGATTGAAATAATGTTAAATGTATGAAAACATTTAAGCAAATCCCATACCTCGTTTTGGTAATATTTCAAATGAGGGGAAACACAATGTATTTGATTTCTTATTTGCTTCACAACTATTTCCGAGTCCCCAAAAACTTTTAAATTACTAACCTGTAGCTCAATTGCTTTCTTGAGTCACTGCAGCAGTGCTTCATACTCAGCCGTATTGTTAGTACATTCAAACTCTAATCTACAGGACAGGGAGTGTTTATTTTTTTGTGGATCAATAAGGACGTAGCCGGCCCCTGACCCTTCTAATTTTTTCAAGCCGTCAAAAAATAAAGTCCAAAAAACATTATCTACTGAAAATGAATCTACTCCTACTGCTAAATCTACTATTTTACAGTCAATCTCACCAGCCCGAGAAAAACGAAGGAGATCAGGCTGGGTGTCATATGGGTCGCTGGCCTCTTCTGTTTGATAATTCCCTGGTTCCAATTCAAGAAAATAGTTTCCCAATACAGATTCGACTGGTATATTCTTCTCATCCAATTGAGTAACATTGTACTTCATGTGAGGTTCTCTCAAAACCTTAATCTGATTGGGACTCCCTTTGTACGGCAACCAAAGATGTGACCAATCTGAGGCGAAATATCCATTTACCTTAGCTGAACAATCTCTGCTCAGGACCAGGCCATAAGCGTCTGGTATATCAGCCACCATGATGTTAATAACTTGGCATACTCTGTCATCGGATGCCAGGCGGATTAGGACATCTTCCATCTCACCAACTACCTTAACGTCTGTCCTATCCAATTGCACCACCCTCCACGTAGTTGGCCTAGGCTGCCCATTTATTTTCTTACACACTGATATGGGCATGACATTAATTGACGCCCCTGAGTCCACTAGACAATTGTGCACGTTATGATTAAAAATTTCAAATGTCAGGAGGAAAGGTGGGTGTTTAGTTTTAGCCTTACCTCCAGTGCTAGCTTCTCCAATTTCTTCTTCATCCCAAGGCTGATTTTCAGTGGGCAGCTTCTCTTCTGATGTTTCAAGGGCCTTCAACAACTTTTCTTTCTACTGAGGTACTTTGCACCTCTCAAACAGCGGGACATTTGCCTTTATCTTCTTTAAATCTTCTACAATGTCATATTCAATTTGTTGTTTAATGGACTGAGATTTGTCAGAACTCACCTTCTCTTCATTTGGCTTGGTCGACATTCTGTTCTGCTTGGGATATTGACTGGTAATAGTGAATTCCGGAACCTTATCAGCCAAGGATTTATCTTGAAATTTCTTCTTGATGTTTCTTTGTAGCCTTCTGATCTTTGGGAGTAAAAGACTGTCATCACTAACTATCTCTTGGCTTCTAGTTGTCACATTATCTTCCCTGACATTCTTGTGTCTCTGAGAATCTTCTTCCTTTGCATCAAGTAAGGAGATAGAATTCCATAATGCCATGGTCTCCTCCTCCTGTCCTTTTGCAGAAGTGGAAGTAGCACTTTCTTTCTTTTCATCATCATCTTCCTCCGTTAACCTTGAATCCAACATCTGATTCATGACTAATGTCATTGAATTTATCCATTGCGGACAGTTCTTTTTGGAATGAGGTTGTTGGTGAAAGGTACAAAAATTTTCCATCCCTATCTCTATCAGATTCATGGATGCAGTCTTCTGAGGAGGAGGTTGGGGCTGATTGTTGTCCTCTCTTTTCTTATAATATGGCCTGAAGAACTTCTGTGCTTCTTTTTCTTTTTCTAAGTCTATGATCTTATTAGACAGCTTTTGCATCATTTTAGCCATACTTTCGTAATCTACATACTTTTCTTCCTTAGGCTTTGTGAACAATAAGGTTCTTCTTCCCGCACCTTTCTCTCCTAATTGTTCTGGATAGTCTTCAATGCTTTCTCTTTCCGCTTCCACCACTTCTGCCTCTTCATAGGTCTCTGTCAAAGTAGTCTTGGCCCTACCTTTTGCAAACATGGCCAAATTAGGGCCCAAAGCTGAAGTATAGTATTCAATTAGTACTTTGTCTGAAGGCTTATCTATTTCAGAGAAATTTTTAAGATATGCTGCAAACCTTTGTGTGAAACTGTGCACTTTTTCTTTTTTCTCTTTCTTTAATGCACACAGTCCTTTCATGAGGGCAGCGTGAGTCTTTTGGACTGCATACTTTCTCCTGAACATTCTTTCGAAGGTATCCCAGTTTGGGATAGAGTTGGCAGGAAAACCAAAATACCATGAGGCTGCAGCTCCTTTGAGGGTATGTGGGAATAGTCTACATACCACATCTTCATGTTCCCCAGCCCTCAGACCTTCTATTACCAAGTAGAAACTTTGTAGATGATCATCCACTAGGATCTTCTCATTGGGGTCAAATTTAGGCAGTAACTTCTCAAAGGCTTGAGGTAGGTCATGCAAAGGCGGGGTCAGATTTAGAGGTGACCTGGCTTTCCAAGCTGGCGGTGGATTTGGTGGATTAGGTGGAGGTTTATTTGCGTTAACGCTGGCCATGAGTTGAGGTGGAGAGTGTGGAGGGGAACCAACAGGAGTGTGAGGAGGTGAACCAATAGGGGTGTGAACAGGAGAGCTGTAAGGGGTGTCTGGGCCTACTTGGTTCAAAGGCAATTCAACTTCCTGTAAGGCAGTTTCCATAAGTTCTTCCCAGTCTCCAACCAATAGTGAATCTTCTACTATAGGACAGTCTTTCTTCTTGTACTCTCTTCTAGGCAATTCGTGGATAATCGGAAACCCTCCAATCTTCTTTACATAAGCACGGGTATGTCTTCTTAGGTCGTTAACAATTTCATTGCGAACAGGATATAGATGTTCTCTATTTTCTTCTTTCGGAATTGGATTACACGGTCCACTACTTTCAGAACTGTAACCAGCGGAATAATCTCGGTAAAACGGGTTTCCTCGGCCAGCCATGCACTGGCGGCCCTCCTTCTAGCGCCAAAACTGTTGGGGCCTGGAAATTCACAAGCGGAAACAGTAAGGGATTCTCCCTAATCAACGTTCCCAACTAGCCCGTTGACTGTTTGGAATAGGGAATCCATCCGGTTTGCGGTCCGGCTACCGCACGTCAAGAAACAAAACAAAGGCTTTACTGGTTGTGGCCCGGTCCACCAAGTTTTTGTATTTTGACTTTAAGAAATGAGATGCAAGTGCCTAACTAAATGCAGAGCGATCAAGATGTAGGGAGCGGTCACAATGTGACGTGTAGGTTCTTACCTCTCGTCTTATGCCAGCAAGCAACCAAATCAGATACAATAAAACATACTAACTATCTAATCTATCCCTAGGGAGCAAGGTTATCATTCTGGGTGAGCAATACATATTGCACATGCATTATGAAGAATCACAGATAGCTGATATTCCTTTCAAGACACATGAACATTTAAAGATATTTAAATAACCAGATAGCCGATCATTTTGTAACAACAATAATTGCTCACAATGGAAAATATATAAAAAAAAGATACCGAAGAACATTCAACAAGAACATAGGTTCAGGAAATTAAATATTCTCACAGCAAATGAAACACCGCTGAAAACGAAATAGTTCCTATTCAACATTATTCATTGAGTCGCATTGATACATTCCATTCTACTCTCTCCAACAGGTAAAAAATTGCAGTTTCCTTTGAAAAATGAAGTAGTTCCTCTTACAAGCAAACATTTACAAAATTTTCCAGGGGAAAAAGCCCCTTCTTCTTCCCACTTTCAAATATTTAAACTACAACTACTGAGTGCTTCGTTTTCCTCCCCAGACGCCTGGTCTTTTAGTTTCTTCAACGCTTCATATTCCGATCTTTTGTCAGTATGTGATCATGAAACACTTGCTAACTGATCCGTTTCTGGGATCATGCCTCCGCCAAACGGGTTAGTCCTTCTTCTTATCGTGGTGGATTGACCGGTCTCCTTGAAACTTCCTACAGCCAATTCACGAGCATGGTTCAACAACAAATATTATCAATTAACCACCATCTTACAAGAAACTGGCCGGGTGCACCACATACGGGCCTGGAAAAATATCATATGGTCACCGGTGGGAAAAAATTCAAGTCGGCAGTCAAAAGGAAGTGAGCTCGGGGGCCAGGAGGATCTGCCAGCCACAACGTCGGGTGAGGCTTAAGTCGCAGCCAAGCAAAATGCGGGCGGGATATGCCATAAATCGGACGTTGGACGGTTTTTAGTTTCGGAAACCGGAAGACTCTAGGAGCCGCAATGGCGGAGGAGGAGGGTTAGAGGATACGCAGAGCAGACGGGAAAACTTAGTCGAATGTCAGAAGACACTCAGGTCGGGAGCGAAAAAGATCTCCTAGCCGCAACGGCGGATGAGTAGAGGTTACGGACAAGCGATTGAAGGCTAAAATGAAACGGGCGTCGGATGGGTTCAGCCTTCGGACGAAGAAAAGGTCTTGGATCCGCAATGGCGGAGAGGCTGAGACTTTGCAACTTCCGATTCAACAGCAAAAAGAGGCCCGACTACAGGAAAACTCAAGGATTTGAACAACGTTAACAACCAAAGTCATTTTCTTCACAAAGGCTGCCCTGAAGAACAAAATTTTACTTCTTCACGGCCAGAAATCCACGACTTAACCAAAATTGAACATGGCATAAATAAACCTGCTGACATCCAATCTTCAAAGTAAAACGATAAGAAGATAAACCTGCTCGCTCAAGCATTTAACGATCCCACCAAGCAAAAAATGATGAGGAGGGGCCCATAATTTAAATAAATTTGGGGGGAACAGTTGCGGCAGCAACACCTCCACAAAGTAAAATTCTATCCATGTGATTACAATGATCTAAAGTTGATCATGGTAGAAACCAGTTGATTACCGGTCAATGATGTGAACCGTTAACAAGCGTGAGGGAGATCACCATTAATGTCAATGATTCCCAAGGTACCCTAGTACAATATACTAAGTATGAATAGATGATTTGATGTCGAACACTCAGTCAAATCTCTTGATAAAAGGTCAATGATCTGAACCTGTGTCGAGAGCAAGAGAATCTCTCATTAATGCATACAGATCTCTGTTGAAATATTGTAACTTCGAAGAATATTATTTATGTATCTTTTGTGGTCCCCAATGGTCCAACCGGGAGAACCACTTGTATTACATTGTACCCCGATGCTCCTAATCGGAAGAACTAATAAGAGTCATGAGGTAGTCCCCTCTATTTGTAAAGGTGGGTCATCAGCACCCCAGTGTGGTTACTTGAGCCTATATGTGTAACTCAAGCCTACATGAGTTAAATTAAGCCGACATGTTAATTGAGTAAACTTTAAGTAAACGAATGAATATAAATAGAGGTGTTGTGCTCCTCATTTGAGACGCACACACTCACTTGGAATAACACACTTGTGGAGGAGAGGAGTTGCTGGAGAAGGAGGAGAATCAGGTTTTTGATCTCCTTGTTGGTTTTACCTTTTTCCCTTTTGGGGCATCTATATTGAGGAAGCTTTTGCTGGGTTTTTTTCTTTAGGGTTTTCCCAGGATAAATCTGTGTTGTTCTTGTGATACTGTTTCTTTCAGTGATCCTGCTTTATATGCTTTTATTATGAAAAATGAAATGATATACGTATGTCTTAGTAAAGCATATGAAAATTCAACATGGTATCAGATCTAACCTAAATAGGGAAGCTTTCACAAGTTACAGAAGCTATGGATTCTTATTTTTTGGTTCTCTCTCCACAATCAATCAACAAAAGAAGGCTAGGCTGACTCTCCTTTGAAGGGTGCATCGTTCTGTCGAAGCGGAATTCGATTCCGAGCATTTTCAATTTTCAATGTGGAAATTAGGGCTTTCTACAGAAGAGGAATTTTTGAGTGAGACCAGCATAGGATTTTTCTCCTCATCAAAACCAAATTTTAGAGACCTGGATCAATATTTTTGGTTGGGTGAATCTCCGGGAAAGTCAAACCCTAGTTTGACCCCGAGCTAGAAAAACCCTAAATACTAAAACTGCTATGTTTTGGCACATTCGCTATATTTCGATATTGGTGAAGGATAAGGAGCTCAAAATTGCAAGGGCCGAAGATAAAATACTGGTGAACACTGTATCCAAAATTCATCCTTAGATTCACTGTATTCCAGGAGATATGTTCTCTCCCAGTTAGGGTTCCATCCTCTTCCAGAATTCATCCCTAAACAGGACACCTGGGTAGAATTTTAATATCTTGGGGTACATAGGTCCAAATGGAATTCCTAAAGATGTTCCAAAAAGGGTACAGAATTTAATTTCGGTGGTATGAATATCAGACTCAGAAGATGAACCAGTGATACGTGGCATGCCATACAACTTCGTTGTTCTGAAGAGTCCTGTAATAGGTCACCTTGGGAAAAGGATCATAAATCCCAAATGTTGAAACCAATTATAATGAAACATGTGGTGGTGGATTAGGGACATGCGAGGTTACCTCAATACAAAAGTTCAGACATAGAGGATCATAAATTGCGGAGATATCACATAAACCGTAACAGGAATTTTTGCAGAAGAAATTGGAAAATTAGGGCTTCCTATTCCGGGAGCTTCCCTCCCCTGTTTTCAGAAACGGAGTACATTGGAAAGCTCCATTTGAAGAGATCTATCTATCTATCCAATCAGATTTTAAAGATTCCAAGTTTTAAAATTATGGTTTCTGTTACAAACCCTAGATCAGCCAGCTCCGGAACCAGGACGGACACCTCAAATCGGTAAGATCTAATCCTTTGCTATGTTCATTTGAGGTTCTCTTTTCAAAGTGATCTATGACATCAGCTTGATGATAAGCTTGGTGAAGTTGAAAAATTCCAATCCTAGAAGTATATGATCTCTCTAAAGAAAATGGATTGGACACCTACATGAGCATAGAGGATCCAGTTTCAGAGGGAGATGAGGCTAGAAACCTTTCTGAAGAAGAACTTCGTCAAATCCCAGAAGATCATTGATGATTCAGTTTCGAATCAACTTGTACTACAAGTGTATTCCCTAAATACATCGATGAGGTTTGATTTCTTGACCAAGCTATTTGAAGGGAAGATCATAGATCAATTATGACCTTAAGAAACCAGTTGAACAATGTGAAGATCCAGAATGCAGAGAAGATGCAGTCATAAGGATCTCTCAAATCAAATAACAACTTCAAGCGGGGAAAGAAGAAGTGAAGAATGCAGAAGTGGTGATGGCCACCTTGGATGGCCTCCTAGGATCATGAAATTCATTCATTTAAGAAATGTGTTCCAGAAGGAAGTGATTACTTTCAGCCGATTTTGGGAAGAAGAAGAAGCTTGTCTCTGAAGATCAAGCTCTCATCTTCCAAAGAAGATCCCTCAATCAATGAGAAATATTAAGATCTCAACTCTTGAAGAACTTCTTATCCACCTCAGCA
>LPNX010859863.1:408185-449422 GCA_001517045.1 Pseudotsuga menziesii
TTTTTCTTTAGGGTTTTCCCAGGATAAATCTGTGTTGTTCTTGTGATACTATTTCTTTCAGTGATCCTGCTTTATATGCTTTTATTATGAAAAATGAAATGATATACTTATGTATTAGTTAAGCATATGAAAATTCAACAATCTCAAGGTACTAAACTTGTTTCTAAGACTGATTCCTGGATAATGAGCTGATGTTGACAAGAATAGTCTCGTCGAAAGAGGGCTATGATGAATCCCACATCAATGACATGAAACTAGGAACAAAGTTATGTAATTTTGTAGACAATGTAACCATAGGACTGACTCAAAAGGTACTAACACAAATAATTTTTTGATTGCAAAGGTAAACTTTCAACTTCCCTTTGAACATCGGGTGGCATGACAAAATACTTGGTATCATTAACTTGATGAGGTGAAACACGATGTGACAATGGACAATGCATTATTCTGAAAGACTCAAAAGGATTACATGACTCATGAAAGTGGATCAACTCAGAGACAAGCTGATTTACCCAATTGACTGATTGAAATGTAGACAAGTGCCATGTTCAAAGGTGATGAAAAACTACCATATTATTTGCAAAATGAATTGATTCCCTTCCCTTAATTTCCCCATCATGATTGATGAGTTCCTATTTTTGCTTTTATGAGTTCAAAGAGGGTAAAAAACATTCATTGTATCTCACCCATAGACAAGTCCATTCTCACACATTTTACGAACCCGAGAAAGGAGGGGTTCGTTCCCAAAAAGGGGCCTCTCAGTGTTTTGTTTAACGAGTCCATTGAAAGTTGACTTGGTATCATTCACATTTAGAGAGTATGAACAAAGACAGAAGAAGACTCCAAAAGGTCCTTTTTAATATGATTTAGTCTCTAGGTCCCGAAAAAGTGTAAAATAATACCCAAGAGAACTCTTCCAGTCATGATTGGCTGGAGTGTTCATTTTTTGTAAATAGTCCATTCGAACCGAAAAAGAGATGAACTACCGTCAAAGAGATGATTCTTAAAATACTTTTACGAGTATGAAGAAGACAAGTACTCAACAATATTTTCATATTTAGGGAGTCCAAAAAGAGTTTAAAGGAGACTCAATTAGGTCTCTTTTCACGATAAAGGGTTTTATGAGCCTGAAAAGAATCAGAAAAAGACTCGAAACTTTGATACTAGGTTTTGCAAGAGCATGAACAAAGTATCGAAACAAATGCTCATGGATTTTTTCTATTTTTAGAAGTACAAAAAGGTCAAGAACAAACTTCCCCATATACATTACTACTTATTTTTGTCCCTGCAAGACTTAAACGATCAATAGTTTTCCCAAAATATTCAAAAAATTACTTTTATAAACTATATAAAAGGGTATTTCTATAAAAATTATTTTATATAAAATACCCTATAAAAAAGTTAAAAAATCTTGCATAAATAGTAAAAAACAATTCATTTCAGCCGGAGATTACAAGAGTATCCACCATCCATTTTTCACACCATCAGGTTTAGGTAGCAGCTAAACCCATCCTCTTTCCTTTTATGGTTTCCAATTTTCAATTTCCATGGTTTTTTGAGCTTATAGGCCAAACCTAAATTAGGAAATGCAGGCATCGCTCCTAGCCCTTACAAGAAAGGTGGTGCTCGACAAAAATCGTGTTTTTCAGTTTGATATAGGAGGTGAAACCACTCTGTCTTAATTGGACAGAGGCAGTGCCGACCATGGGCTTCAAAAAACATGTGTCCTGGCCAAAATAAAAGCTTATAAGCAATTTTAATGATTGGAAATGCTTCTAAATGGCTTTTGAATTGTTTTTGGTAGGTTTATCAGAACGAAAAATGGTTATTTGGAAATTGATACAACATAATGAAGATGATGTCGCTACCGCAAGAGATGTGGGTTGTTTGGGTTCCCTACAAGGTTGTGGCCTTCTGAATTTATTCAGGACCCCCAACATGGTTTCACATTCCCTCTTACTAGAATATATCCTACAAATGTGGAACCCAGAGTAGCAATACTTTGAGGTAGGACCTCATGTTTTGACCATAGAAGTGGAAGACATCTACTTATTGATAGGGCTGTCTAGATGAGGGGCCCCTATCTCTCTTCCTGGTTCTTGAGAAGGGGATGTGACTACTCAGGAGTTGATTAATCATCATTGTCAGCCTGACATGAGAATGTCAGGAAAGAAGATTCCTATTAGGGCTATGGTGGATATGCCACTCCTTACTATTTTGTTCATCATGCAAAGGATGGATGGAATCCAAGGGCCTCATCAGGAATCCCATGTGCATATGATTTATTCCCTAGAGGCTATGGCCCCTACAGTTTTCAACTGGGCAGAGGCACTTCTTCCCATCTTCAAAGATCAGCTGACAAAATGTTGGCAATGAGAACTAAAGCAGTTTAGCCATGGGTCCATTTTAGCTTGCTTCTTTTTTGAGAGGGTTCCTCTCACGAGACCCCAGGAGATCTTTACTGAGCTCAGGGATAGAGACCCATGCATGTTGCGGTGGGTAGAGATTATGGATCGTACAGGTGGTGGTAGAGCCAAGGTGAAATATGAGGTCGCTTTCTTCCATTGGCTGCGAGACCAAATCCTCATGATAGAGGATTATGTCTACACAGGGACTTATTTCAGAGGTGACCCCGATCTACAACTACCACCTAGTGCTCAGTGGGGGGATATTGGTAAGAAGAAAAATGCTAAAATTTTGATCATGTTTTTTATATTTTTTATATTTTATGTTTTTTATGTGTAGTAACAAGACCTAAAATTTACATGCATATGTTGGTGGTGCACCGCCTGGAGGATCTTCTCCTATGGATAAACGAGCTAGGGCTCAATTTGTTCACAAAGGTGATGACCGCCTTACTGAGATGGAGGATAAATTAGAGCGATTGACTCCTGAGATTCCAGATGTAGCTATAAATGACCTTCCCATGAGGTATTAGAGACATACTGCAGGAGTGTCAGGCCGCTTCAGTCGACTACTTCACAAGGTAGCATGGGCCATCATGTGCTATCATGAGCTTCATTAGACGGTGGATTGCATAATGCACCTTTGAAATATGACTAGCTTCAACGGTTTTTTGTATGATTTTGTATTTCCTGAAATCCATAGTGCTTCAGATGAGGTCTCGTGACCACATTATTGTAAAAAACACTATATATATATATATATATATATATATATATATATATACAGACTTATTACTGGTGTTTATATGTCTCAAATGGAAATCATATTTACATGAGTTTTATGTGTCATTTACAGTTTATTTTACAATGAACCATGTTTATCTTGCAAGTCATGTATGAGCAATATACCAATCTAGGATGTAGTTTGCTAATGAATCAACAACTGAATTATCTGACCTAGGGATATTCCTGTAAGTAATACAATCGAATGACCTTTCTAAAAAATGTACTCTCTGAAATAAACAAATAAGTACAGGCTTTCTGATTGTACAGACATGATTTAGATGACAAACCACAAATTGTGAAACCATAAAACACTACCAAATCATGAATGTCTCAAGATGCAACCTCAGTAAGTAGACCTATTATTTCCTGATACTCGGCGATGTTGTTGGTAGAGGGACCAATACAAACTTCTCCTGAACTGAGCCAGGGAATAGATAACCCAAGCAGCTGAAGCAAGGTTCAGGGTATGATGGAAAGCACCATCAGCGAAGCCATAAAAATCCATTCAATATGCATAACCAAAACATGGTATAAACAGTTTGGACACTAAACTCAACACCATAATCAATCAAGACACAACACAATGAAAGAAAAACATATAAATATATACAAGGTACCATACAAAATGATTTAAGCATAGTACCTCTTCAGGTACAACCCATTGCGAGGTTTCCCGAAGGGTATCCCGTCATAATCCATGAGCTCATAAGCTCCTTTCTCTAAAACTTTACTGACGACAAAGGGACCATACCACATTGACTCGAACTTCCCTTTACCTAGTTTGTCATGTTTCTGATCGTAGGTCAAAACTAGGTCACCTTCATTAAAAACACAAGGTTGGATAGATTTATCATACTGGGCCTTGATGTGTTTCTTATGTGCCTGATTAGATAAGGAAACATCTCTTGTAGTTTCATCAAGATTAGTTAGGTATAGAAATCTCTCTTCCTCAGTGGAAGTTTTTGGTAGAAGTTCTACTGCAAGTTTCAGTGACGGAATCTGGCATTGGATAGGAAGGACAAATTCCAGTCCATAAACTAACTGGAACGGTGTGAAACCAGTCACTTTTTTTACCAAAGTCCTGTAATCCCAAAGAGAAGAAAATAGAGCAGGTGCTAGTTGGATTTATCATCTCCAACCATCCTCTGCTGCATAGTTTTCAAAACTTTGTTAATGGCCTCGACTTGACCACTATCCAGCAGATAGTAAGGAGTTGAGTTTTCATGGTGAAAACCCAGCTTGGTACTTAACTCGGTCATCATCCGATTCTGAAAATGTGATATGTGGTCAGTGACTGTAGACGGTGGAACTCCAAACCTAGCTATCACGTGATTGAATAAGAAGAGGGTGACAGTCTTACCATCCTTTGCATACGTAGGAATATCCTTAGCCCATTTTGTGAAATAATCAACGGCTATGATGATGTAACCATTCCCCCAGGCTGAGGTAGGCTTACAATGCATAAAGTCAATTCCCCATTTTGAAAAAGGGCCAACTGCAATGACGGGGTGTAAAGGAGCAGGGTGGGTGTGCTTTTTCGGATAGAAATTTTGGTATGGTGGGAATTTCTTAACAGCCTCATGACATTCTTTGAAGATTGAAGGCCAGAAATAGCCAACACAAAGGATTTTTTGGGTTGTAGCCATTCCAAAAAGATGACCGCCACATGCTCCAGAGTGGAAATCATTTAGGACCTATTCAGCCTCTTCATATGTAGGGAATCGTCGGAGAATGGAATTGATACTACATCTATACAATGTATCATTTAATATAACCATTTATAATACAACCATTGATAGTCATGGGATATATTGGGCTGAAATATTTGAGTTTGGAGATAAATGATTAAATCTCTATACCATGGGTCTATTGTGCTTATCGGGAATAGGAATTCATTAGGAAATGAATCATTGGGCTCAGTATCCATCAAAGCACTGGGAAGGTCACGCATCAACTCTGCAAAGACCAAGGATTTCTTTGAAGTGGCCTTGGAAAGTTCAAGGTCAAATTCTTGCAGGATGAAAATCCAACGGGAATATTTTCCCCCTAGCACCTGATGAGTCAAGATGTAGTACATAGGGTTGTAATCTGCAAGTACTGTGGTGGTGCGAAGCAAGATGTAATGACAAAATTTCTCAATAGCAATGACCATAGAAAATGCTAACTTTTCCACATGCGAGTATCAGGTTTTAGAATCAATGAGACTCTTACTAGCATAATATATCACGTGCTCCTGACCATTGGGATATTCATGCGCTAAAACCATTCCAATGGTAGTAGTGGAGGAAACAACATACAAGAGAAATTCCTTTGAATAATTCAGGGGGTGTATCACAAGTGAATGAGTCAAATCATGATTGAGATTATCAAAGTCTCGCTGGGCCTATTCATCCCAAAAAAATGGAGTGTTCTTCTTTAGGAGATGCATATAACCGTGTGTTTTCTCAGCAAAATTGCAAACAAAACGACAGAGAAAGTTTTCCTTCCCTTGCAAACTTTGGAGCTCAACAATATTTGTTGGGGTAGGTAGGGCGAATATAACAACAATCTTCAGTGGATCTATTTGGATGCCATCCTTAAAAACCAAAAATCCAAGGAGACTTCCTGTCTCAACGCAAAAAACACATTTGTGTGGATTGAGTTTTATGTTATAATGAAGACATCTCAGAAAAATGTCCCTAAGATGCCCAGGGTGGTCTTCCCATTATTGTGAATGCAATGGGAGATTGTCAAGGTATGGCTCCACAATATTCTTAATATAGTGAAATGCATAGGACATGGCATGCTAGAATGTAGCTCTGATGTTCTTGAGGCCAAAAGGTAACTTCCTATAGAAAAACATTCCCCACAGACATATAAATTCTCTTTTGTGCTGATCAGTAGGAAATATCTCAATCTGATTATAGCCAAAAAAATCCATCCATGAACAAGAAGATGACACTTCCATCATAGTTGTCAATAATTTGACCGATATGTGGAGTTAGAAAATTGTCTTTAGGACAAGCTTTGTTCAGGTCTCGGAAATCGATGCAGACTCTAATGGTACCCTACTTTTTGTTCACATGGACAATGTTAGATACCCATTCCATGAGGGGTACAAGATAAATAAATCCTGCCTTCAGAAGTTTTTCTACTTCAGCTTTAATAGTTGCAGCCTTCCAAGGATGGACTTGACGCAATTTCTTCCTGACAAGTTTTGCTGTGGGATAGGTTTTAATTTCATGAACCATAATAGATGGGTCTATCCTAGGAATCTCTTCATATGTCCAGGAAAAAATATCTCAGAATTTTTTGAATAATGCTCTATGTGCTTTAGTTTCTTCCATCGAGTAGTTCTACCCTACATGAACATGCTCATTAGTTCAAGGTTTGATTGATATGTCAATTGGGGTAGTTTTAGTAATTTTGCATAGATTTCCTTTGGATTCAGTATTTTGCAACAATATAGGTGTTTGCGGATAGGTGACAATATCAGTACTGATAGGTGATTCAAGATCAAAACCAACTGAAGTGGTGTTGGGAAGAAAATAAGGTCGATGATGATGATCTTCCTAGATGGGTTCACTCTTACTCATGATCTCTATGATGGACTCGTCCCACAAAAAAGTCTATGTGAGATAATCTAGAGTGGAAAGAAGGGTTTTAACTAGTAAGGTAAGTGGTAGGGATCCAAAGCCACAAGATGAAGGTCATCAACATGGTCATCAGAAATGGATTGGATATCATCATACATTGCTTCATACGAGCCAAGGGATGATGAATCAATAGTTTCTTTGTATTTGGTACTATATCCAGTTGTGCAAATCATATTTACTATCACCACTTATATACTAGGAGGGGCTACCGAAAACACACCCATAAGGGTGGAGCATTTTAGCATACCTACCCCAATCAACTGATAAGGAGGAGGGGACTGACCTAGGATAGGGATTTTATTCATCATAGGGGTCATAACATCCGACATACAATAGTCACAATCTTCCCCATATGTGGAAATTGGAAAGTTCTAAATAATGTCGAAGCGACATCGGTCATGGCATAAAACCAATTCCTCCCCAATAGAAGATTGTAATCTAACGGGGCATCAACCAATTCCACCTGAATGGAAACAGTCTTTCCCCCAAGATCGACAGAAAGTGTTGAAAGTAGACCATAGGGCTGGAAACCCCATCCATCAAAATATTTATAAGGTAGTAGGTGATTTCATAACCTCAAGAGAACCAATGGCCCTCCAATAGGATATGGACAAGACCGACGTCGAAGCTCCTTCATCTGGGACGGTCCGATGGACCTTTCTCCCAACTAATCTAGATGGAATCTAGAAGGTAAGTTGGTGAGGTAATATATATTTATAGTTCTCTACCTTGAGATGAATCAAGTTGGGATTATCTGGGTTTAATGCCCCCAAAGATGTTAGCAGGCTTTCACACTGCGTCGGACAACTTTGGAGTACCTCAAGGGTAGACATCACGCAAGGTACTTGAGCTAAATATTCAACAACATTGTAAAATTGTGCAGCTTAGGCATTGGGATTGAAAACCAACTTACTGAAGGTAGCCTTAGGTGGTCGTAAAATTGAATCAAGATTAGGTTTTTTAATCACGAGAGGGCCATTAGATGAGGATGGAGGAGAACTAGTTGAAGGAACTTTCTTGGAAGAAGGATTTCTATCCTTCTTCTCAACTGGCTTGTCATATGATTGAATATGGGTACTCATATTGATGGTCTCAGAAAACATCATTCTAATTTCTTCCATGGAATTAGAGGTCCCTTGATTAGACATATGGTCTATCAGTTGTTGTTGAGACGGAAAAGGATCAGTAAGAACTGTAGGTGTGGGGTTACTCTTCAAAAACTTGTCAATCTCATCATGATGAGGACATTATTATGTGAAGTGATCTCCTCCACACAATAGGCAGGGATATTTGGATTTCCTCTTCCCTTTATCATTATCATTGGTCGTAGGTTTATAATTCTCCAGTTGGTTTCCAGGTTTCTTGTTTTTACCTTTTCTCTTTTTCTTATTGCCGGGGGTTTGTGTACTTTGAATAGAATTTACCTTGGCAAAAAACATAGGAGTCGAAGAAGCAATGGTCAAAGCATTTGGTTTCTTGGTAGGTTCTTCCATTGATGAGGGTTGGATTGAGCCAACCACCCCATCAACATGAGTTTCTATTGGTGTCTTAGTGGGATCTATGCTGGGGAGAGGAGCTTGTGGAATTAAATCATACAACATTCTGAATTGGGAATACATCAAATCTAGATACTGAGTACTACTAATATCCCACTCTTTAATAACAAAATCACCCATAGCCACAACTTGGGCGATAGGAGGCAATAATGACTTAGTTAACTAATCAACTAGTAGTTGGTCCAGGATGGGAGCTTTAATAAGCCTTCTCCGCCTTCTCCACTCATGGATATGGTTCGATATGTGCGTGGACGTATTCTAATGGAGTGAATTCAAAATATCCGTACCTGTTTCATAACGAATGGGTAGCTGAAAATGTGTAAGGAAAATAGTTTCCAGAGAGCTAAAATCCACAAATGAATGTTGTGGAAGTTCAATGTACCACTTCACAGCCATACCAATCAATTTACGTTAGAAGAGTCCTAAACAAACAGAATCATCCATCAAGGAGTTCGAGGAACACCATAGACGGAAGGTCATAACATGGTTCTTGGGATCATCTCCCTGCTTTCCATCAAACTTGGGGATTTTTTATGGCAATTTTATCAGAATAATGGGCCATGAAGGGTTGTGTCAAATGGGATCGTTTATCAACTTGGATAGATCAGGTAAATCCAAAGTTGCCAAGAAAGGTAATTAACGATTAGGTTCCACATACTGGTAATATTGATAAGGCATATATATACCAGTAGGAACATAAGCTGATTGATATATGGGTTGTTTATTTGGTTGATTAGATGATGAACCTCCTGAAGATCCTCCTGAAGGCGGTGACCCCCAGGAGGTGGGCCTCTAGGGGGTGGCACATTAGGTGTTGGTCCTCCGAGTAGTGGTCCTCCTAGTGGTGGACATCTAGGTGGTGGTCCTCCGGGTTGTGGAACTCTAGGCGATGGACCTCTAGAAGGTGTTACTCCATGCGGTGGACCCCCAAAAGGTGGTTCCCCGTGTGGTGGTCCTCTGTAAGGTGGACCTCCACCAGGTCGGACCCCTCCTAGTGGAACTCCAAAGGGTAGGCTACCATAAGGTGTCCCTCTGACACCTCCAGCAGTAAGAATAGGAATTCCCCCCATTGCTAGCATGTAGCACCAATTAGGCTGCCCTCATGGTGTAAAAGTGTTTCCAGTGTAAGGGATTCCATAATACATAGTTACTGCAAATGTAGGTTGATCATTCATGTTTAGTACATAGTTCCTGTTGATGTAATTGATTTTTTTGGTAAGCATAACCCCAAGAAGGTTGGTTAACCATAGGTTGTACCCCTAAGGGTTGGCCTGAACTCAATGGAGGATTTACCATATTGGTGTGAGTAGGAGGAACATACACTATGGATTGACCTGCAGTAAAGGTCTGTCTAGTACTAGTAACAACTCCACTATTTTATAACATAGGTCATGCTATGGGTTTCCCCCCGACGTTAGAAGGTACATACACCACTTGAGCTGAGGATTACCCCCAGCTATAGAGGGTGCGGGAGGGCTAGCAACAGACCTAGGATTTAGGACTGTAGGGTTGGAGGTTTGACCCGGATTACTAGGATAAAAACCACAAGGTGGAGCATCATTAGAAAGAGGACTATATCCATCAGGCCATGGGTTTGTCAAATTGGTTAAAAGAGTCGACATAGGTTCTTTATGAGGTATAGGGGTATACAAAACCCTGTCCATTCTCTCTTGAAAATTATGAGCACAACTAAGTGACTCTTGGATTCTTCTATATGACTCCTCATTCAGATTAGGGGTTTCAAAAGAGGGTCTAATAACCTATTAAGAACCCGTGTCAACCCTCCTCTTTATTTTTGTTAGTATATTTTATTTGGCGCATATGCTTTGTAAGTCGTCCCATCAGTATGTTGTATTATCCCACATTCATGGGGAGTAAGTAATAGTTGTTAAATTGTCTAGTTATTATGTTGCATTTTCCCACATTCATGGGGGGTAATAGTTGTTTAGATTAGACTTAGTATATAAGTATGTGTTGAGGCGAATGAAAGCATGGAAGAGTTATTTTGTATTGAGCTTGCTCAAAGGAGGTTTCCCCTCGAAGTGGCCCATGATTAATAAAATATTTTTTGTGATCCATTATTTCTGTTATATTGTGCATTTTCATTGTTTATGGTAGGAGGTTCTCCACATCTGGTAGCAGAGCACTTTCCTTGGCACAAGTGGGAATTTTTTTTCCTTTCTTGGTAAAAGGGGCAAAATTGTGCGGTGAATTTCACATCTATTTTTAAAAATTTCTGTGCAGATTCAAGAGAAAAAATTTGCATATCTTAATTCCTCTTTCAAAAATACGCAGTTTCAAAACAACAATCATATGATTTGGAGTTCTAAAAGTTGAGATATCACGGATTTAAAATCAGCAATTTTTCAGAATTTCAGTGATGGCCGTGGAAATTACAAAGCAAAAATATTTTGACTGGGTTCCCATATTTCTATTCCAAATTCGTGGGCAGAAGCAAAGTGGTTGTTCGACTTCCAGAAATAGGTTATAATAGCGATTCTGAGCAATATAGATCAGGGTATGCTTTTTTTTAAAGTTTTCATCTCAAAACCCTAGCTCTAATTACGGGTTTTTGGGCATTGGGTGGAATTTATGCCACATTGTTTTTGGCACTATGATTATTGCAATAATTCTTCTTCTTGTAGTGGTATTATTCATTCAGATCAAGGAATAAACCCTATCCGCTTAACTGTGGGAAGTACTTGGGCATAGCCTTAAAACTCATTGTGAGGAGTACCACATGAACCATGAAGTAGTTGACCATTGAGAGGACCTACCAAGCAAAAAGGGAGACCACCCCCACTAGATTAACTAGATTCCCATCCATGAGGAAAACCAAAGAGTTGTCATTTTTGGCCAAGCAGTTAGCAGTTTTACCTACGTCGTGAAGTAAGGGGTACTACCCTAATACTCAAGCCTGAGATAGCCTTGGTGGCCGAGTGACTACCTTTTAACCATTAGGAAGCCGAATATACATGGGGTCCATATCTATTTACAGTTGATAATGTGCATAATTCCATAATTGTCATGGATCATTTAATCCAATTCAAATTCATAAAGCACAGCTTTCTAGCACCACCACAGATAATTTCTTCAGAAAAAAAAAAAGTATAAATTTCTGGTTTTTGGCCATATCTTCCTTGATTTGGCTATGTTTCCCTTGAAAATTCACTATAACCCTCGTCAATCCATTCTACATTTCATTCATTGAGGAACCTATCCCAAGTCCACTTCCCAAATCCTGAAATTCCACATTTGTCTATTTTGTATGGTTTGTCATAACTTCTTCAATTCTCACCCAATCACTTTCAAATTTTGCCACAGTGTTTGTTTCCAAATTCTGCTTCATTGTCCCTCTTTGAAAAAATTTCTCCTTCCTTCACCCTGCTTCTGAAATTCACATTTTTTGTTTCCTTATCCCTCAGAAAGTGTCCACAACCTAGTTACCCACTCGCATTTTTCCCAACTCAAAATTTTCCTTTTCTAAAACCCTCTTTGTTTTTGTTTTTCTAACCATTTCCCCCAAAAAAAATCTTGCTCATGGTTGTCACATGCACAGGAGAAAATAGAAAAATGGAAGAAGAACTTGTCACCCTCAAGGCCTAACTCAAAGATCTGGATCAAAGATTTCTTGACCTCCATCTTCAGCATTCAGCCTGTTATCGGATAAATCTACTCAATCAAAATCAATCCTGATCTGCGTAGTCCAAGTGGATCTAGAAAAAATCAAATACAGAATACAATATACTTTCCTAGATCAAACATAAATGCAAAGAAACATATAGATCACTTACCTGTAGTTCACAGATCCTCTTCTATCTTTGTTGATCCAAGCTCTAGAATCTTCAAATCTACAGCTACAAAACCCTATAAAGCATGTGGAAACAAGCAAACATTGTATGCATATCTAAACATATAATCCATCTAAGCTAACAGTTAAAGAAGAAATCTATAAACATCATCAACACAACAACGTTTATGGAAAGAGATTTGTATTAATGTAACCAAGGAGATACATAGAATTACATAGGAAAGAACATTACAACCCAGCCTTAACGCTGCAATCTTCCATTCAACAATCCAAGCCAAATCCAAGCCTCCAAAGCAAGATAGTAAGCCACCTAGAAATTCCACCCGCATAAAAGTACCATAGTCCTTCCTCCCTTCCAAATGGAGAGAGGGTTTAATTTATAAGGCTAAAAGGATAGAGTAGGTTGAGAATTATGAGGAGGTATCTAAGGGATATTCCCTATAGGTTAGGAACCAAAATGCACCCTAACCTAAATGATAGGGATAAACCAACACCTCATCCGCCTTCGAGAAGGGTCTCGAATCTTCATTTTTTTTCCCTCAAAATGCCATTGACGCTCTTAGCAAGAAGGGAAAAAGTGTATTCAGCGCTCTTAGCAATAGGAGACAGAGCACCGGCGCCGAAGCACCTAGCATGAAGGGAAAAGGCACCATTGACGCTCCTAAAATGAAGGACAAGAGCATTGAACTTCCTAAAGAGGGAAAAAAAGTAGGAAAAACCTTGACATCAATCCAGTTTAGTAGAGAGAAACTTGGGGATTAGGCAAAGGGTTGACACATGGATTAAGAGTGCAAGATTTCAGTGTAACATAGCCATGAGATGAGTTCTATAGACACTGAGTTCTCTGCTTCCAACAACTTTCATGGGATGAAGATTGAATTCCCTCGCTTCAATGGTGATGATCCAACTGGATGGATACACAAGGCAGAACAATACTTTAATATGAATAACACGTTTGATGTCACCAAAGTCTCACTTGCATCATTTCATTTGGAACATGAATCCCTTCAATGGTTCTGTTGGTACATCAAGGATCATGAAGAGCCCCAATGGACAGATTTTTTCCAACTCCTTTTGCACTGCTTTGGCCCTAGTGGTTTTGATGAATTCATAGGAGCACTCACCAAACTTCGCCAGACTGGCACTGTGAGAGAGTATCGGATAGAATTTGAGAAATTAGTCAAGCACACATAATGATTTTATGATGCATTCTACACGAATTGTTTTATCAGTGGTCTTAAGGATACAATCCAATCTGATGTTACAATGTTCTATCCCAACACAATGATGGAAATACTAGGGTTGGATAAGTTGGTGGAGGATAAGATTAGGGCTCAGGAATGTCCCAAATCCACTTTTGTTCCATTCAGAAATATGGTTCCCCAAAGACATCCAATCCCTCCAACTCCTAGAACCACTCCTGTCAAGAATTTGTTTGAAGCCGAGATGCAGGAACATAGGGAAAAAGGAATTCGTTATAATTGTGATGATAAATTCACCCAGGGACATCAATGTACTGAACACAATCCCTATTTCTTGGATGTGGCTTCTCCACCTACAATTAAAATTTGTGACACTGTTGAGGATCCGGTAGATGACTAGGTCAACATTTCGTAGCCACCTATTGACCCTAATTCTCATGGAAAACACCTAGAGATATCTGTTACGGAGAGAAATTCCTATGGCTTGGGGTACCAAAATAGACCGCTTGACTCCATAAATCAATCCTTTCCAATATGGAAGAGAAATCAAATATCTAACACTAAAGGATCAAAACTCGTACCTTATTTCGGACGGTTGAAGTAGATCCCCGTTGAGCTTTCCAACTCCAGATTGAATTGATAAATTACTTCCTCAACAATCAGTAAACAAGACAAGCATGCTATATATATTGGTGTTAGATCTATCTACTCTAGCATATATAATCAACAACGTATAAGCATTTGAAATCATCCATGGATAAAATATTCATTCAAACATACATTATTGGACAGGAAAAGATATTTCTATTAATATAAAATCAGAGATTACGATGAATACAACCTCTGTCGGCATGTCTGCGAATCAGAGAAACTGAATCCCCCACTTGGGCCTCCACCACCTCAATCCTCCATCTCTCGATAACAAGCTCACAAGCAAAAGGAAATCTTGGGAAGAACACCAAAGTGCTCCAAGGGACAAAGGGATACAAACTCAAGCATAAGTTTTGGCAACAATGGACTATAGTTTCTTTGCTCTCAATTCTCCCATCTTCTTCAATGTATCTCAAGCATAAGTTTCGGAAACAATGGACTATAGTTTCTTTGCTCTCAATTCTCCCATCTTCTTCAATGTATCTAAAGGGTTCCTTATATAGCTCTTCAATGGGGCAATGAAGTGTCAAATCCGAGCAATCTCCAAGCATATGGAAGGCTAGGAGACAAGTGAGTCGGATCCATGTTATGAAAAACTCCAAAATAATTTGGTCTTTTGCACACATCCCGATGTACGCAGTTTTAGGGGTCAACCCCACATATATACACGAGAAAGGGTTTAAAAGTCACATATAACAATTTAAGCATGTTTTTAGGGATGATCCTAGAAACATCAAATGTATAAAAAAGGTCCATGGGATCCAAAGAGTTTGCAGAGGGACAGGGGAAGGCCATACAAGTGTGATTCACCAGGTGTGGTAAAATCAGCTATAACAGATGCCCCCTAATGTGTGAGGTCAGAGGGGTTATACGATGGCCGAAATACATTATAAGTCCATCCCAGAAGTGGAGTGATGAAGAACCCAGTGGAAGAATAGCCACCCAATCAGCATAGTACAACGATATAACTCTGCATATAACTACAAATACATATAGCAGTCCCAGATACATAAGAGTACAATGGCCATGAATATGCATGATACAAAATATGGCATGTGTGGTCATCGCCACATATAATATACATAGATCAAAATCTCCATGATGAAGATATACAAAGGATCATGATCTCCATGAAAGCTGAATATACATAACAGATCCAGATCTCCATAATGGATGGGAATGTCTGACATATACTGGAATCAAGTCACGAGAGCTGAAATCTCATGAACACTGACATGATCAAGGAGGTAGCATATATGAGATGCCACCAATCTAGAAGGTCTTCTACACAAACCACTATGAGTACAAGTCCTACTATGTGAATAGAGGTGTCGAGGTCGAACATAGTAGTCCATCATCTGATTACCGGTCATTGATGTATACCGTTAACAGACGTGAGATCACCCACCGATAATGATAATGTGAATAAAGGTACTAGAGCGCAAATTAACAAGTGTGAATAAATGTCTTGAGGTCGAACACTTGAAATAATCCACCGATCAGGGGACATTGATGTATTCCCAAAGAACTGTCGATGTCGAGAGAACTTGCCATTGATGACTACAAGTATCAAGGCACTCAAAAATGACTCTAGATTCCAATCCCAGAATAAATGATCTGAAGTCGATGGGATGAAATCCACTGGAAGGAGAGAATTAAGGCATTCCCCATCATTCAACATGAGGTACTCAACAAAGCTGTATAATGTGGAAGGACTCGATCATAAGGTGCACGAACCAGTAACTGTACCGGGAATGACCGACATGCAAAGTCAAGATAACTGAGGAATTGCCGACTCAGGTTTCAACTTCCTTTGAACAAGAGCATAATGGTGAATGATGACTGAATGTAGCAGCATAGACTCAATATAAAAAACTGGGACATCTTTGCGACACAGGAGGCATCGACACAGGCTCCATAGGGACTAGAAGCTTAACCAGTCAGTGGAGATACACTTAGATAAACAAGTACAGCTCCTAAAGTCAAACTATAAACCCAACCAATGGATGTGATATAGAGTGCTCTGTTCGAAGGCGAGACGACTCGACAACTGCCAAAGATAACATCTTTCCTTGTCTGGCTTTTTGGTTTTTCAAATTGTTTTTGGAATTTTTCAAATATTTAGAAAGCTTGAAAAAGAATAAAATTGCTTTAAAGTTATAGAATAGGAGGATACAAGTGTCATATGGGCAAACAAACTAGTTCCAAGCAGTGGAACATACTTATGCTCAATGCAAGGATACATGTGTAGGATAGCGAAACTCGGGGGAAAGTCCCCTCCTGGTAAAATAGGTGTTACCACCTAAGTTGTACTTAGTGTTTTTTATCAAGTGAGCCTGGTGAACCGGACAAGGATAACTTGTTCGGACTTAAGAAGACCTTCGGAAGTACTTCTGGGAAGTGCTTGTTATACTATAACACATGTTCATACCCCATGGGGGAATTGTAATAAATGTTCTAGCATGATAGTGTCTATAAAAGACTCGGTCTCTTAGACTTTATTTGTTAATCCAATCATCCCAGGGTGTTTTTTCCCTTGGTTATTATTGGTTGTTGAATAAACGATTGATAATTCCTGATTTTTTCACTCCATACCTCCAAAGTTGGGGTGGTTGGCTTGACATTTAGGCCTATTGAGGTTATTAGAGTCTATGTGTCAATGTACAAACATGCTAGACATCATGGTCGAGTCATATGAACATGTCTAATTCCCCCTAAGTTTTTTTCAATTTTTCAATTTTTTAGTTTTTTCTTTGTTTTTTATTAAAAATTTATTTTTTCCAAAACTTAGGCTATTTTTTTTAATAGTTTAATTGGAAAAATTGATTTTGTAATAAAAGTGGGCCAAATAATCAGTTTCAGTCATATAGGTGCTCATTTTCAAGCTATGAGTACCATGTAAACCCATGGACCCACTATTTCCTAGTTTTGAGTGATTTTCCATCACTCAGGTCAGAAAGCCCCAAAAATCAATTATTGATTATTTTAATTAATAAATTGATGAATAATGGAGCAAATCCAAAATCATAGATCAGTGGAGTCTCAGCCAATTTGATTGAAATTAGTCAGATCTGAACCAGATTGACTGGATCTGACAAATCCTTGACTGAAGGAGGTGATCAAATAAGATCCAGAGTTGATCTTCAGCATCCTTTATGGGGAATTTTTCCCTCCCTCTATCCTCCACAAGTTTTGGCTCATTTGGATGAGTTTTTGGGGATGCTTCAGTCAACAGGTTGAGGTGTCAGTCAGATCAGCTCTCCGATTGACAATTGCACTCAGTGAGACTTCGATCTGGCTTAGTTCAGCTTCAGATTTGCATTAATTGACTCTCCATCAGCTGATTTGGTCTATCTCCTTGGGATTTGTGCCCCCCTGGGCTGGATCTCCTACTTTTTGTATATTTCCAAGCATAAGCCTCCTCTTCCAAGCTAGTTAGAACTGGGATTGAGGTGCTGCTGCTATTGTATTATTGCTATTGTTCATTTGAAATAAAGAGAATCTTTGTAGGCAAGAGGGTGTTGTGCCATTGTATGTGTGGATGATCATTGCCATTGTTCTACTGAGGTAACCTGTATCTGTGTTCATGATTTGCTAACTGCTTGTAGATCCGTTGTTAAGATTGATAATAAGCTTATTATAATCTTGATAGGAAAGGTGATTTTCAATAAGTTTATTGGCCATCTCTTTCCTTTGATGCATGTTTAGATATCTAGATTCAGCATGTTCTATAAGCTTATATGCATGTTATTCTGAATCTCTGTGTATATACTAATCGGATCTCACAAGTTTTGTTCGGCAAGTTTTTTTATTTCAGTTGAGATGCAGGTTCCTAGATTGGAGAGGATGATGATCTAGTTTGCTTCTTCACTCTCTCCAAAACCTTCCAAAGGAATAGTCCCTTGACATTCCACCTGAAAGCTCCATGTGGATCTTCAAGGCTTCAAACACTCTTTCTCTCTCTTCCTCCTTCAAAATCTTAATTTCTCTTCAAATTGGTTACTTTAAAAGAGTCTTATTGCTTATATATGTATCATTAAGAAAATTACATATAGATCTAGATAGTAATATCCTTTATTAATTTTATATCTCAGTTTCGTTTTGCATATAAAGTTGTATTTTAAGAGATCTAGCTGAAATTATCCTCTTTTTGCACGCATTTTAATGAAAATTTGTAGCTTGCTTTTAAGGTAGTTTCCTTTGATGTACTTTAAAGTTTCATATTCTGTAATAAATGTGCACATATTATTGGCTTCCCAAAAGGCAAGCCAAGATCCCAAGGAAATCTTGCTTTCCTTGGTTCCCTTTTTACCTTTTTTAACTAGTTTTAACTTAGTTTGTTTTGGTTAAAATTAAGCTGAACCAAAGGTACTTTCAGAGTGATTTTGGGCATATTTCAGTCTAATATTCTTGCTGGTTTTTATTAGGTGTAACAGAAAGAAAGGAAGCTGCTGTTTGAAAGTGGCCTTAGGAGCGTTCAAATCCCCCCAGGGGTCTCCCTTTTGAATGAAATCTTTAATTTTCGCACTTTGTAAGCTCTTGATTTCATTCTATATAAGAATAAAGAGGAATCATATCAGCTTTCTGATATTGTAACCACTGGTAATAAAAATAATTTTTGAATAGGCTCTTTCAAGCCCATTCCCCATCCCCCCTGGGGGGATTTGTGTCTGTGTCATTTTTTTGCTTTCGTGCATCTTTTTTCAATATAGAATAGTATTAATCTACAGGGTAGTATACTTTAATTTAAAATCAATTTCATATTATTTTTTTATTGGTTTCAAAGTAACTTTAATACTTACCCCATGAGCCTCCTTTTGAGACGAAAGGTGAAGAAAGGTTCGTGGTAGTTTAATTAGAAAATTGTGGTTTGCTCATATTTTTGTGTTTCATCTGCTATCAGCTTTTATTTCAGTAACCATAATAAAATCAACCCCTTCTTGATTCCCTGATTGCGGTCCACTTGGACCGAAAGAGGTTCCTGGAGGGTTTTCTTTTAAACAAGAACACCCATTTTAAAATTTACTAAAATTGACAAGACTCAGGTGTGTATGCTTTTCACTTGGCTGTGGTTCATCCGATCATTCAAGCTGTATAAAAATAATTTGAGTGACTAGTATAATTAGGATTCACTCTCCCAAATTGACAAACCATCAAGTGAAAATCCAACACCTAGATCAAACCATTACGGTGGCAAAATACCCAAAGGAAGTGGGAACTTCTGAAAAGTGACCTCGGGGCGTCGATCTCTGTCACACCCTAATGGGTGTGTTATGAACAATAGCCCCTGAGACTCCATTCATCCCACATATTCCTTGCAGGTAGCCGTGAAGGTTTAGTTTTGGACATACTCCAAGTACTCTCGGGTATATTTGGAGTCCACCCCTTCACCTAATTTTAATCAACTCATACCTCACATTAACTTAAAACATACCAAGAGGAAATTGCAAAACATTCACTCCAAGCACATGCAAGTACATTGATTTTATTTTGACTCCATTCTAAGGCACTGGTTATTTTTCTTGCTATATATATACATTGTGCCTCAGCATTGTGCTTTCGTGCGCTCAGTTTTTGTATCTTGTCATGTATGGTTGTTTATGGTTAATTTCCAAACTCCTAAGTAACTCATTCAGTTTAAAATCACAGTACTAAATAATTTAGCCTTAGTAACTTAATAGGGTCTACCCCCCTTGGCTTCGTTAGTAGTTGAGCCTAAATGGAGGAGTCAAGAACAAGGTGACAGCCTTGACTCAAGACTTGCCCCCAAGGACACACCGAGTGGCTTGAATATTTCTGCCACGTGACCCAGGTGTGTGAAAGGTGGCTACATCTTTTGGCGCTGTTGCCAGGGATAAATATTTTTATTCTCGGGTACGACTTAGCTTAACTTTTTTCTAAACAACTAAAAAGATAAAAACTTTTGATTGATCTAGTCTTTAAAAAAACATAAAAATTAAAACTTGATCCATCTGGCGACTCCACTGTCTAACATCCCTTCAAGAATTTCCACCCGAAGAAATCACCGACAATTATTCAATCCTCTCCCTGATCCCAAAAGGTTTATTAGGGAAAGATTGAATAGGTAGACTTCTCGTAGAAACCTTGAAGATTTAGGAGACCAATCCCTCTCAGATATCCATCACATATTTGTAGAGAGTCATGTTCACCAATCTCAAGAAATGACGGAATTATTCAAACCCCTTGACTTTTCTCAAATAGCAGGTGCTCCCGATGCCATTCCAAAAGATGCTATCAAGAAGCTCCCCATATTTCAAGGAAATAATGCCATCACTGCCAAGTCTCACCTTCAAAAGTTTGAAAAGCACCTGGTCAGTTATTACAATGATGTTGCCCATGAGCATGACTATGTCAAAATGAAGCTCTTTGCTTTATCCTTAGAAGATGATGTTGAAGAATGGTACTTCGACCTAGATGATGATTCATATAAAACTCTTAGTGAATTCCTAGAGGGTTTTAAGAAGAAATGGGGAGAAAAGAAAGAACCAAGACATCTTCTTGCTGCCCTTCATAACATTAAGAAGATGGAGAATGAAACCATGGATGAATTTAACACTAAGTTCAGGCGTGTGGTTGCGAACCTCCCTAACGAAATCAAGCCAAAGGATGCCTCCATCCTCATAACTTACATCAAAGCTTTCACTGGTGATTTGAGCTACCAATTAAGAGACAAAGAGCCAGCCAATCTAAAAACTACTCAGGAATTGGCCGAGAAAATAGAACAGAATATGCAGTCTTCAGGAAAATCCAACATTCCAGGTTACACTAGGGGAAACACTTCATACAACGAAGAAAATGGAAAAGCCTTTGAATCAGAATAAAAGGGAGCCTGTAAAGATCCCATGGAAAAGGTAAAAGACATTATAAAAGACTTGGTTACTAGTCAAAACCAACTTATGGCAGATCAGTCTGCAAATTTGAATCTTATGCACAATAGAATAATCACAATGGAAAGAAATAATGGACCTAGGAACTTTCATCCTAGGCAGAATCAGATGTATCAAAAGAAGTTTCCTCAATAAGAGCATAGGATTCCAAACCAGTTAGACTCAGCTAACATGGTAGAAGAAGTAATTCCATGGTGTAGACCCTGTGAACAATTCCACCAAGAAAGCACTTGTTATGTTGCAAATCAAGTCATGGAACATGGACTTTTTGAGGTCAGTAATCAGGAAACAAATTCAAGTGAGCCTGATCATATATACATGGTAGGACAGGCCTACCCTTTGTCACCATCTAAATAGTACAATATTGAGGATGAAACCATTGCAGAATCTTATAGTGAAACTTATGATGAAAACGGTAATATACATGATGGGACTTCTATGTGTTCTCCATATAATGATGACAGTCTGGAAGGTTTACTACCTTGTGACCTTTTCTCTGAAGAAGATGAGTATGAAAATGAGGACAAGTATATCTTGGAGCATGATACAAGTGACGAAGACTCCCTTATCCCCAACAAAGATGTTGATGAGGAGTCCTGGACATTCATGGAAAATCCAGTCTACGACATGAATAAAGAGGAAAATAATGAACCAGAAAATTTTGATGGTTTTGTTAATTTTTCTGTCCATGGCATATCTAAAGGAGAGAGCATGGACCATGTGGCCTTGGGAAAATTTGATATGAAAAATGAGCATGCATTTTATCCACATGATCAGTCTGAGACATATATCAGTATCAGTAATGAAGACAAACATAACTCGATATCGAAACCTGATATCAACAATGGGGAATCTATCACATCTAACATAGATGATGGTGATGACTATTGGGATTTTTGTGGATATCTTATTAAGAATCCTATCTATGCTATATCTAGCAAGGGGAGTGTCTATTTGGAAATTTGTGGAAGTCCAATCTACTATACTTCCATAGAGGGAAGCATGGATCTGGAGACCTTGGAAAATCCTAGTATGGAAAAGAAGCATTCAAAACTCTTATATGATCATTCAGAGTCATATCATGTAGAGCCGCACAAGGGTATCAGTAATGAAGACATTGAGAAACAATATTGTGAAAATTCAGATGTGATGCAGTCAGTGGATTATCAGTATAAGCCATATTTTTCACATATAGAGGTTCCTTATGATTTGGAGCTGCTTGGGGCTTGTGCTACAAGTTATCATTTGATAAGCCCCGGTGATCAGTATGATGATGTAGTCAGTCTGCCTCATCATTCTGATTGGTATATCAGTTCTATCCAGTCATGGATAGAAGCAACCTGCATGAGCACATACAAGTTGGGGAAGAATTTTCATGACATTATTCATGCTTATGATCTTCCATCCATCCTGCCCATTCTGAATCATCACACAAGTTTGCAATTTCTGAATAAGGTATCCTTACTTTGGCTAGTAACCAACGACAAGGAATTTTTTTATGTTAATAAAATTCTTAGGTGGTTACATTGGATTTCTGATTACACTTAACCCTTTTTATATCATGCCTAGAGTAGGAAAATAAGCTCCTTGAAAGAGAGCATTTATTTTCTGCATTTCTATTTTATACTTAGCTATAATAAAACATTGCTTCTTTTAGTTAGTTACATTTATTTTGTTTAAATAAATCAGCTTAATGGTTCATTTGGTTTTTTATAAAACTTGTGCTACTGAGGTTTTTTCTTGTCAAGTTGAGATGTTTTTACAAGGTATATAAACCAGAAATTCCTGTGTTCTCATATCCTCTCCTTTCCTTGAAGACCAGATCGAGCACACGTCCCACAGTTGGAGCCAGAATGTTACCACCTAAGTTGTATTTAGTGGTTTTTTATCAAGTGAGCCTAGTGAACCGGACAAGGATAGCTTGTTCGGACTTCAGAAGACCTTTGGAAGTACTTCTGGGAAGTGCTTGTTGTACTATATCACATGTTCATACCCCATGGGGGAATTGTAATAAATGTTCTAGCATGATAGTGTCTGTAAAAGACTCGGTCTCTTAGACTTTATTTGTTAATCCGATCAGACCAGGGTGTTTTTTCCCTTGGTTATTATTGGTTGTTGAATAAACGACTCATAATTCCTGAATTTTTTCACTCCAATATACCTCCAAAGTTGGGGTGGTCAGCTTGGAATTTAGGCCTATTGAGGTTATTAGAGTCTATGTGTCAATGTATAAACATGCTAGACATCATGGTCGAGTCATATGAACATGTCTAAGTCCCCCTAAGTTCTTTTCAATTTTTCAATTTTTTAGTTTTTTCAGTGTTTTTTATTAAAAATTTATTTTTTCCAAAACTTAGGCTATTTTTTTTAATAGTTTAATTGGAAAAATTGATTTTGTAATAAAAGTGGGCCAAATAATCAGTTTCACTCATGTAGGTGTTAATTTTCAAGCTATGAGTACCATGTAAACCCATGGACCCACTATTTCCTAGTTTTGAGTGATTTTCCACCACTCAGGTCAGAAAGCCCCAAAAATCAATTATTGATTATTTTAATTAATAAATTGATGAATAATGGAGCAAATCCAGAATCATAGATCAAGTGGATTCTCAACCGATTTGATTGAAATCAGTCAGATCTGAACCAGATTGACTGGATCTGACAAATCCTTGACTGAAGGAGGTGATCAAATCAGATCCAGAGTTGATCTTCAGCATCCTTTATGGGGAATTTTTCCCTCCCTCTCTCCTCCACACATTTTGGCTCATTTGGATGAGTTTTGGTGGATGCTTCAGTCAATAGGTTGAGGTGTCAGTCAAATCATCTCTCCGATTAACAATTGCACTCAGTGAGACTCTGATCTGGCTTAGTTCAGCTTCAGATTTGCATTAATTGACTCTCCATCAGCTGATTTGTTCTATCTCCTTGGGATTTGTGCCCCCCTAGGCTGGATCTCCTACTTTTTGTATATATCCAAGCATAAGCCTCTTCTTCCAAGCTAGTTAGAAATGGGATTGAGGTGCTGCTTCTATTATATTGTTGTTATTGTTCATTTGAAATAAAGAAAAGCTTTGGAGGCAAGACGATGTTTTGCCATTGTATGTGTGGATGATCATTGCCATTGTTCTACTGAGGTAACTTGTATCTATGTTCATGATTTGCTAACTGCTTGTAGATCCGTTGTTAAGATTGATAATAAGCTTATTATAATCTTGATAGGAAAGGTGATTTTCAATAAGTTTATTGTCCATTTCTTTCCTTTGATGCATGTTTAGAGATCTATATTTAGCATGTTTTATAATCTTATATGCATGTTATTCTAAATCTCTGTGTATGTACTAATCGGATCTCACAAGTTTTGTTCAGCAAGTTTTTTTATTTCAGTTGAGCTGTAGGTTCCTAGATTGGAGAGGATGCTGATCTAGTTTGCTTCTTCAATCTCTCCAAAACCTTCCAAAGGCATAGTCCCTTGAAATTCCACTTGAAAGCTCCACTGTGGATCTTCAAGGCTTCAAACACTCTTTCTCTCTCTTCCTCCTTCAAAATCTTAATTTCTCTTAAAATTGGTTACTTTAAAAGAGTCTTATTTATTAGATATGTCTCAGTAAGAAAATTACATATAGATATAGATATTAAGATTCTTTCTGAAGTTTATATCTCAGTTTCGTTCTGCATATAAAGTTGTATTTTAAGAGATCTAGCTGAAATTATCCTCTTTTTGCACGCATTTTAATGAAAATTTGTAGCTTGTTTTTAAGGTAGTTTCCTTTGTTGTAATTTAAAGTTTCATATTCTGTAATAAAATTGCACATATTATTGGCTGCCCAAAATGCAAGCCAATATCCCAAGGAAAGCTTGCTTTCCTTGGTTCCCTTTTTACCTTTTTTAACTAGTTTTAACTTAGTTTGTTTTGGTTAAAAGTAAGCTGACCCAAAGGTACTTTCAGAGTGCTTTTGGGAATATTTCAGTCTAATATTATTGCTGGTTTTTAGTAGGTGTAATAGAAATAAATGAAGCTGCTGTTCGAAAGTGGCCTCAGGAGCGTCCAAATCCCCCCAAGGGTCTCCCTTTTGATTGAAATCTTTAATTTTCGCACTTTGTAAGCTCTTGATTTCATTATATATAAGAATAAAGAGGAATAATATCAGATTTCTGATATTGTAACCAATGGTAATAAAAATAATTTTTGAATAGGCTCTTTCGAGCCCATTCCCCATCCCCCCTGGGGGGATTTGCGTTTGTGCCGTTTTTTTGCTTTCATGCATCTTTTTTCAATCTAGCATAGTATTAATCTGCAGGGTAGTATACTTTAATTTAAAATCAATTTCATATTCCTTTTTTATTGGTTTCAAATTAACTTTAATACTTACCCCACGAGCCTCCTTTTGAGCCGAAAGGTGAAGAAAGGTTCATGGTAGTTTAATTAGAAAATTGTGGTTTACTCATCTTTTTGTGTTTCATTTTCTATCATCTTTTGTTTCAATAACCATAATAAATTCAACCCCTCCTTGATTACCTGATTGAGGTCCACTTGGACCGAAAGAGGTTCCTGGAGGGTTTTCTTTTAAACAAGAACATCCATTTTAAAATTTACTAAAATTGACAAGACTCAGGTGTGTATTCTCTGCACTTGGATGCGGTTCGTCCAATCATTCAAGCTGTATCAAAAGCATTTGAGTGACTAGTATAATTAGGATTCACTCTCCCAAATTGACAAACCATCAGGTGAAAATCCAACACCTAGATCAAACCATTACGGTGGAAAAATACCCAAAGGAAGCGGGAACTTCTGAAAAGTGACCTCAGGGCGCCGATCTCTATCACACCCTAACAGGTGCGTTATGAACAATAGCTCCAGAGACTCCATTCAACCCACATATTCCTTGTGGGTAGCCGTGAAGGTTTAGTTTTGGACATACTCCAAGTACTCTCAGGTATATCTAGAGTCCACCCCTTAGCCTAATTTTAATCAACTCATACCTCACATTAACTTAAAATGTACCAAGAAGTAATTGAAAAACATTCACTCCAAGCACATGCAAGTACATTGATTTTATTTTGACTCCATTCTAAGGCACTGGTTATTTTTCTTGCTATATATATATATTGTGTCTCAGCATTGTGCTTTCGTGCGCTCATTTTTTGTATCTTGTCATGTATGGTTGTTTATGGTTAATTTCCAAACTCCTAAGTAACTCATTCAGATTAACATCATCATACTAAGTAATTTATCCTTAGTAACTTAATAGGGTATACCCCCCTTGGCTTCATTAGGAGTTTAGTCTAATCGGAGGAGTCAAGAACAAGGTGACAGCCTTGACTCGAGACTTGCCCCCAAGGACACACCGAGTGGCTTGAATATTTCTGCCACGTGACCCATGTGTGTGAAAGACGGCAACAATAGGGAATCAAGCTGCAAAGGATATAAAAGATGGCTCTGCATGGCTAGACATGAGACAAGCTCAGGTTATATGGCTGAAACTCAAAGTCAAGGAAGCCGACATAAGGCTCAAGAAGCCAGGCAAAGCTCATGATAATGCAATTACAAATTGACATAAGGGAGTCCTGAGGGAAATAGGCCAGAAAAAAATCAATAGGAGTATGCGGATCTTGTGAAATTTCATGGAAATACTATACAATAGACTCCCACACCCTAAGGGACAAAATGTTAGCATGGGCACCAAATCCAAATAAGGCGTTAACTAGGGTACCCATGTAAGGTCAAGCTCTACCATTCACATCATGCCAGTTCTAAAACAACAAGAAGGTTCTGTGACATAATAGAATGTGTTTGTACCTAAGGCTATAATGAAACGGTCACAAGGTCGTGCAAAATGTAAACGGGGGTGAACCTAACCTATATGCCAGTTTAAACATCATACCTGTAATGGGCATGAATGGGTCAAAGTAATGGTTGAAACAGTGCTCAAAATGGTCTTCTACATCATAAATTAGTCCAAAAATGGTCAAAAAGGATTAGAAACGGTCTAAACTATAGAAAAGGAGGTAAAAATTTTCAAAAATTTGAAAAATTTCTATAAATAGTAAAAAATTCAAAACATTATATAACATTTGCAATTTTTACCCAATAGAGCTTAGAATTTCAACAGTGAATTCTAGTAGATCCAACTGACAGAATCCACTCCCGTTTTTTCCAGGTACTTACCCATGCCCTACTCTTTCATTTTCATGCAAATTTTATCAATTTCCATGGTGCATTTAGGATTCTAGGCTAATCTAAGATGCACACCTCGGCCCATGCGGAAATCAAGGATTTGTTTGCGTATAGGGCTGGATATACACAGAAAAAGACCTCAAAGTCACGTACATATGCTATTGTTTAGCAAACAATCACATATGTGACCGCGTTCAATGTTTTCAAGTGTTCTAATGGATCAAACTTAAATTTTATGTGCAGGATGGTCCTAGAATGGAGAGAACGTGAGCACAGTGATGTAGAAGGGGCAGTAAGGGCAGATCTAATGGCTCAACAAGCTTTGCGGTCATGCGGGCTCTACAAGTTTTGGTGTCTTGGTGGTATACAGGCCAAACCAAGACTGTTGTGGATGTTAGTAGACTACTGGGATCCAGACTCAGAGTCATTCTAGATAGATGGGATGTCCTTCACCATCGAAGTGGAGGACATATACTTTATTACTGGAATTTCCCGACGGGGGGAAGTGGTGAACCTATGCTCTCGTGGGCCCAGAGGTGGCTTGACTATAGATGAGTACATAGTAGTGTACTATTATCTAGACACAGAGAAGGTGGGGAGTCAGATCCCAACTAAATCCATACAGGTGCTAGGCCTAAAGGCCATTCTATTGACACTAGGTAGGATAGCGGGGCTAGCCTCACTCCACCAGGTCTCGCAGCCATTTATGTTGTATGTCATGGAGTGCATGAGGCCCACAGTTTATGACTGGAGTATGACATTTCTGAGCAACATGAAACAACATCTCAGTGACTACAAGATGGGAAAGGTGCAAAACTTTGATTTCAGCAGCATACTAAGCACGTTCTTCTTCGAGTGTGTTCTGCGATTGAGCCTTAGAGTTGAAGTTCCTCTACATGGGGTTCGAGATCTGGCCCAATGGCATTGGGCAGATGCGATGCACAGACTGGGTGGAGGTAGGGTGTCCAACCCCTATACAACTGATTTCTTTCTATGGTGGCAATGACAGATATTTGACATCGATGATTACCCCTATGCGGGGATAGATTTTCGGGGAGACCCTGACATGTCGCTACCACCAGGATCGGCATACGGTGACATTGGTAATGAATCTTGACCCTCTTTTAAAATTTTTGAGTTATTTAATTTTTTTGTGTTTTCTGATTATGTGGAATCAAAAGACATGTTTTTGGGTGACAATACATAGTGACATCTACCATATGCATGCAGATGTACGATCACGGTGGCCTGAAGGCTTCCCTCATCATAGACAGAAGGGAAGACAAGATGACATCATGGGTGTGGATGCGGAGTGGACACTCCAAAGCATTCATACCAACTTTGTGAGACTGACACACAAGGTACCAATGGCATAAGTTGAGGACTTGCTTGAGGCCATGCAGCGCTAGGTGGTGGGTGTACCACAAGCATGGGTGCGGCTATTTCGACGGCTAGCTAGAGCCATGGTGACATTCCACGATCACGAACCCCCTTCTCCTCAACAGGCTTAGATTCTTAGCAGTGATACATTTTGTACTACCGTGTATTTATAGTTTTGTGGCTTGAGAGCCCCATTTTTATATTATGACACTATGTATTACTACATTTTGGATGTTTATAAAAACTTTTATGATGATCGATTTATTTATTTACATGTGTAAAAATTTATGTTTGTGATGAGCTTATTGTCTATGAAACAAATTCCAATCTAACACATAGTTAGCATATGAGTCAGCAACTTGATTATTAATTCTTGGAACATGTATGTATGTTATGATGTCAAGTTGTTGTTCTAACAATGTAACACGTAAGAATATTCTTAATAATGTCGGATCCCTGACATGGTACAAACCATTAAGCTGTGACACTACTTACTATGAATCAAGATGTACTTCAAGAGAGAGAACACCATGTGAAATGGCATCCCGTAGAATCTCGATAACGACACTATATTCAACAACATTGTTTGAAGAGGGCCGTAAACATACACCTCCTGAAGACAATACCTGACCCGTAGGAGTATAAATCACCGAAGCAGCAGAGGCTGAGTGTTGAGTGTGACGGCTCGCACCATCCACGAATCCTATGAAGGTGGAAGATTCCATTGACATCTGCCAAAATAAATGGAAACTAATCACAAGCCTGATCACCATAAGAAAATACCTACCTCTGCATAACTGTACAATAATATACAATAGTCAGCCTTGGCTGAAAATCATGCATAGTACTTTTTAAGATAGAGCCCATTTCTAGGCTCCGCCAAGGCCCTTCCCTCATAATCCACTAACTCATAAGCACCCTTCTCTAATACATGTTTAACGATGTAAGGACCATGCCACATGGGGTTAAACTTTCCTGCCCCCAAGGGTTCTTTCGGTTGATCCCACAAAAGGACCAAATCTCCCTCACTAAACCTCCTTAAACAGACAGATTTATCATACTGGACCTTAACGCAATGCTTATTCACTTCTAGAGCCACCAAGGCATCTCAACGCTGCTCATTAGGTTTCTCTAAGTGGACCAAATGCTCCTCCAATCGGGAAGTGTCTAGTAAGAGCTCTATGGCTAGCTTCAAAGAAGGAATCTCGCACTCAACCGGCAATACCGACTCCACTCCATGTACAAGCTGATATGGAGAAAAACCTGTGGTAGTCTTAACAACAGTTCTATAAGCCCACAAAGCAAGATATAACATAATGTGCCAATTCACCTTGCTTTGTGTGATGGTTCGTTGGAGAATGGATTTGAGTGATTTGTTCACTGCTTCAACTTGTCCATTCACTTGAGGGTAGTAAGAGGAGGAATGCTCTTGCTTGTACCCTAACTTTGAGGCCAATTCTTCCATCATACAATTCTGAAAGTGCATTCCATGGTCAATGACAAGCTCCTTCGGAATACCGAACCGAATAATAATCTGCTTGAATATGAAGTGTGCAGCTGTCTCACCATCAGATTTAACTATAGGCATAGCCTCAGCCCATTTCATGAATTAGTCAATAGCCACTATGATATGATGATGCCCCCCAACTAAAGCTGAGTTGCAATCCATGAAATCAAGCCCCCAATTAGTGAAGGGACCGACGGTGATGAGGGAATGTAATGGGGCAGGTCACGAGCGCATATTCCGTGGAAACACCTGGCAAGGGTGGCACTTCTTGACCACATCTACACAATCTTTAAAGATCGACGGCTAGAAATAACCCGCTCTTAATATTTTTTGGGCTGTAAAATGCCCAGATAAATGACCACCACACGTCCCTTCGTGGCAATCATTCAGCACAAAATTAACCTCCTCATGAGTTAAACAACGATGTAAAATGTAATCTACCCCACGACGATACAAGGTGTTATCCACTATGAGGTAATTCTTGGATACGTGACCTAATCATCATCGTTCATCTCGTGAGAGGTGAGTAGGGACATTCAATGTTTGTAAATATATGATAATGTCTCCATACCGTGGATCCAAAGTTGAGATTAAGAATATGTTCTCATCAACAAACGTATCTTCACAAACCATCTCCTCCTCCTCTCTTGGGAAATCCGATATAAGCTCCGCAAAAATTAACGATTTCTTCGATTTTGCTGAAACAAACTCGAGATCGAATTCTTGCAAGATGACAATCCATATATTATATTTTCCCACAATCATCCTTCGAGTGAGGATGAATTGAAATGTATTGACATGGGCTACAACCAAGTTTTGGCGAAGGAGAATATAATGTCTCAACCGTTGAACCGCATGTACGGTAGCTAAGGCAATCTTCTGAACATGGGAATAACGAACTTCCACGTCAATAATATTTCAACTCAGGTAGTATATGACATGCTCTTAGAGCTCCTCATCCTCCTGGACCAAAACCATACCAATCATCTCCATAGACGTGGCCACATACAGTAGAAAGTCACGGCTATAGTCAGGTGGACTAATCATTGGGGCCGATGCTAAGGCTCGTTTAAGCGCATCAAAGGACTTTTGGGCTCGCTCATCTGGCAACAAAGGTGGTGTCCTTTTTCAAAATACGCATAAAGCCTCTAGTCAAATTGGCAAAGTTGACAACGAATCTCCGTAAGAAGTTTGCCATGCCTTGCAAACATTGAAGATGTCTAATGTTTTTCGGGGGAGACAACTGAAGTATTGCCTCTACCTTCAAAGGTTTGACTCTTATACCCTCCTCGGAGACAATGAACCCTAATAAGTGACCAGACTTCATGCAAAAGATGCACTTGTGAGGATTTAACTTGACAAAATAATGGTGGCACCTTTCGAACACTAATCTCAAATGATAGGAATGATGCATTCTCATACGAGAATGAGTAGCAAGTTCATCCAAAAATACTTTAATAATTGATTTGAGATCATGGAAGATTAAGGTCATAGCCCGCTGAAAAGTGGCTCCAGCGTTCTTAAGGCCAAAAGGAATCTTCTGATATGCAAAGGTTCCCCAAGGACAAATAAAGGTATTCTTATGTTGGTCCTCAGGTTTAATTTGTATCTAATTGTATTTGGAAAAGCCACCCATAAAGGAAAAAAACTTGCTACCCACACACTCATCCAAAATTTGATCAATAAATGGTGTGGGGAAATTGTCTTTAGGATAGGCATGATTCAAGTCATGGAAATTAGTGCATATACATATCGCTCCCTATTTATTATCCACTGGAATAGGATTTGAAACCTACTCCGTCAAGGCAACGAGATAGATAAAACTGGCTTTCAACAGTTTTTCTATCTCTGCCTTAATCGTGGGTGCTTTCCTAGGATTCACTGCACACAAGCGTTGTCGAATAGGCATAGCATTGAGATAAGTTTTAATCTCATGTTCAACAATGCGAGGGTTGATACCTGGCATTTCATCGTAATACCAAGCAAATATATCACGAAATTCTTTAAACAACTCGGTGTACTCTTGAATCTAAGCATGGGAACATTCTGCCCCAATATAAACATTCTCAATCCTGCCAGGATCACGAGAGATATTGATAGGAATGGCATGAGATATATTTGCCATGTTCCCATTGGCCATCAGACCAGGAGAGCTTAATGGAACCATGGAACTACCAATTCTCTCACTAAGAACATCCCTAAAGTCCTCATGCTCCAAGCAATCAAGCTCAGGAAGAAAATAAGATCTATGATGCAATTCTTCCTAAGGTGGCTCAACCCCTGACATGGCCTCAATAATCACTTCGTCTGAAGGAAAAACACTATCAAGGAAATCATGCGCATGAGAAGATTGAACTGCCCATGCAGGCAGCACATACAGGTCCTCGTCCTCCATCCGTGAAGAGGAAGGACTAGGCTCTGCAACACTTCCAATATTAGCTTGATAAGCTACCATAGTTGCAGGAAACGACATGTCTATGATGATGGGTTCAGTCGAAGTATTTGGTGTAGGGAGAATCCAAGGATCTTCCATATGGTTCATGTGAAAAGACATTGATCTCATAGATGCCAAAGCCTCACCAGAACTAGACCCTATCATAAGGACAGGTGCAGGACAACTAAAGCTTCCCATAAGGGATGGATACATGCCCACACCCACACTCCCAGTTGTTGGCTGAGAGTGCTCTACAATCAGGATCGAAGCTCCTGAAGATGTGGTAACCAACGGATTCTTTAATTACATTTGATCAATCGTAACTATCTTCCAATTAAATGGAAAGCATACAACACGAAATTGAGAAGAAGCTATGGCTTGCATACTGTACATCCAATTCCTACCCAGCAAGAGATTATAGTCAAGGGGCGCATCAACCACCTCGACCTCTATTGCAATGGTCTTCCCTCCCAAATGGACCTTAAGGGAAGGAAGGATCATGTGCGGCCTAAATGATCTCCCATTAAAAGCAGTCAACATGGTACTAGATTTAGAAAACTCAGGGGAACCTAAATCCTTCCAACATTATAAAGACATCACAGAAGCAGCAGCGCCTTCGTCAATCATAGTGCACTTGACGGTCATGTTAACATATTGTACATGAATCAAAAGAGACACATAATAAGGAAAGCGAGGTTGCAGTCCCGCAGTTTCAAATTTAATCACGAAGGAAGAGTTATCATCATTCACACCAAGGGCAGAAAGCAAAGCCTTCCTTTGCGAAGGACAACTTTGAAGTACTTCTAGTGCAGACATCACACAAGGAGTGTGGCCCAAATCCTTGACAACAGAATAGTTCTGGGTGGCTCGGGCATTAGGATTGTTCCCTAAACACTTAAGGAATCCCTTAGGAATGCGAGGTGCAGCCTTAGGTTTATCCACAGGTTTTTCAATACACAAAGGAGTCCCTTGTGGATCAGGTTCCTTTCCTGGGTCAGGTTGTGACGAACAATAGTCCTTCACACAGGTCACAACCTTCGTAGCACGCACCATGTTGATGCAACCATGACCACTAGCCTCCAGTGGATCTTGATCACCACCAAACTAATCATGGGTCCTTGATTTCATGTTTTGATTATTAGTTAAAGGGTTGGTCAGCACAGCTAAGCCCTGCACTAAGAATATCGAGGCTTCATCTATACGAGGGCACAAGTAAGTGAGGTGATCGTCCTTACATAACTTGCAAGGAAATTTAACCTTACGTTTAGATTGCTTGTCCCCACCAGCATTTTGGGCATTCTTATCATTAGTATTAGCATTTTCATTCCTATTCTCACCCTTACGATTGTTCTTACCCTTCTTTCTATTCCTTCTGGGTTGCTGGTTACCCTTCTAGTCCGACAATTGCACCGAAAGCACACTCACCGTTTGGGTGGGTTGAGACGAAGTCGTGGCTTGTCCCAAAACAAATTGGCTGATCGATAATTGACTAACCTATTGCACAATCGAATCCATAGGCTTAGCACTTGCACAACCAACAATGCCATCGGCATGTGGTCCAGGTTTAACTTTGGGGTCAAAACTAGAATGTGGAGCGTTGGGAATGATCTCATATAACAAACTGGATTGAGCATAAATCAAGTCCAATTCATGTTCCCTAAAAATGGCTTGTTCCTCATTTTGAACTCCGGATGTGTTATAGCGGATTTCACCACACTAGGTGAATCACCCATTGTATGGCCTTCCCCTGTCCCGCTGCAGACTCATTAACCCCCATGGACCACTTTTTATCTTTTGATGTAACCTTGACCATCCCTAAAAACATTATAAAAATGATATACGCGGCCTTTTCCCCGATAACCGCATACATACGTGGATATTCCCTCTATAGTCGCGTACATCGGGATGTGTACATAGTCCAAAGCATTTTGGAGTTTTCCTTGACTTGGATCCGACTCATATGACTCTTGGCCTTCCATATGCCTTGAGATCGCACGGATTCGACCTTTCAATACCCCTTTGGAAAGCTATATAAGGAACCCCTTGGTACATTGAAAGCATGAGAGAGCTTTGAGAGTAACAAAACTATAGTCCATTGTTGCCATAACTATACTTGAGTCTGCATCCCTTTGTCCCTTTGGAGCACTGCTGTGTTCTTCCCAAGCTTTCCTTTGTTAGTGAGCTTGCTATCGGAGTGATGGAGGATTGAGGTGGTGGAGGCCCAAGTGGGGGATTCAGTTTCTCCGGTTCACAGACGTGCCGTCAGAGGTTGTCACTTGTAATCTCTGATTCATATTAATAGAAATATCTTTTCCTGTCCAGTAATGTGTATTTGAATGAATGTTGCATCCATTGGAATATGTCAAATGCTTTTACATTATTGATTATATATGCTAGAATAGATCTAACACCATGAAATATAGTATGATTGTATTGTTTACTTGTTGTTGAGGACGTGATATAACAATTCAAGCTGAAGATTGGAAAGCTCAACGGGGATCTACTTCAACCGTCTGGAATAAGGTACGAGGTTCGATCCTTTAGTGTTAGAATGTTTTATTTCTATTGCATATTGGGAAAGATTGATTTCTGGAGTCTAGCTGTCTGTTGTGGTACCCCAAGCCATAGGAATTTCTCTCCGTAACAGAATTGGCGAATCCACTGGGGAGTTCCTAGTAGTTGACCTTTGGGGATTGGTTTCTTGGCATTCAATTTATTTGAATTGCTCTCTCTCTCTCTTGAATCTGTGTCGGGTATGGGGGCATGTATGCTTGGTAGAGTCTGATTGGTGTAAACTTAGTCTCAGCCTGTCTGTTTACCTTGATTTATTGCCATATATAGCGAAGGATGTTTCTACATCCGGAGTGCAGAATGAGGAACAAGCAATCTTTAGGGCACAGGAACTGGACTTGATCTATGCTCAGTCTGGTTTGTTAAATGAGATTATACCCAACGCTCCTCATTCGAGTTTTGATCCCAAGGTCAAGCCTGGACCACATGCCGATGGCATTGTGGGTTGTGCAAGTAAAAAACCTGCAGGTTCAGTTGCGAAACAAGTAGCTCAGTTGTCAACCAACCAATCTGCCTCGGGACAAGATACGGCTTCGTCTCAGCCTACCCAAACGGCGAATGTACATGCTGTGCAATCGTCGGACCAGAAGGGTAACCAGCAACCCGGACGGAATCGTAAGAAGGGTAAAAATAATAAGAAGGGTGGGAATAAGAATGAAAATGCCAATAATAATGACAAGAACAATAAAAATGCTGGGGGGGACAAACAGAATAAGCGTAAGGTTAAGTTTCCTTGCAAGCTATGTAAGGAAGATCACCTCACTTACTTGTGCCCTAGGATGGACGAAGCTTCGAAGTTCATAGCACAGGGCCCAGCTGTGTTAACAAACCCTTTACCGCATAACCAAAATATGAACTCGAAGTCCCAGGACCAATCTAGTGATGATGATCCACCTGAGACTAGTGGTCGTGGGTGCATTAATATGGTCCGTGCCGTGAAGGTTGTGATGCGTGTGAAAGATTATACTTCGTCGCAACCCCGCCCAGGCAAAGAACCTGAGCCACCAGGAACTCCTTTGCGCATTCCGAAACCGGCTAACAAACCGGTGGATAAGTCTGCGGATAAACCTGAAGCTGCACCTCGCATTCCTAAGGGGGTACTTAAGCACTCAGGGCATAATCCAAATGCTCGAGCCGCCCAGAACTATTCAGTTGTCGAGGATTTGGGTCATACTCCTTGTGCAATGTCTGCATTGAGGTGCTTCAGAGTTGTCCGTCGCAAAGGAAGGCTTTGCTTTCCGCTCTTGGTGTGAATGGTGATGATTCTTCCTCAATGATCAAATTTGAAACCACAGGACATCAACCTCGCTTGCCCTATTATGTGTCCCTTTTGATACATGTAGAATGTCTTAATATGACCGTCAAGCAGACTGTGATTGACGAGGGCGCTGCTGCTTCTGTGATGTCTTTGTCTTGTTGGAAGGGTCTTGGTTTTCCTGAGTTGTCAAAGTCTACGACCATGTTAACTGCTTTTGATGGGAGATCGTTTAGGCCACACGGTATACTTCCTTCTCTTAAAGTTCGTTTGGGAGGGAAGACCGTTGCGATAGAGGTTGAGGTGGTTGATGCGCCCCTTGACTACAATCTCTTACTGGGAAGGAATTGGATTTATAGTATGCAAGCCGTTGCGTCTTCCGTGTTTCGTGTAGTATGCTTTCCTCATAATGGGAAGATTGTAACGATTGACCAAATGGCATTCAAAAATATGCCTGTTACTGCATCGTCAAGAACTTCAGTTCTGAAAGTTGAACATTCCCAACCGGCAACTGGGAGTGTGGGTGTAGGAATGTATCCCTCCCTTATGGGAACCTTTAGTTGTTCTGCACCCGTCCTCATGATAGGATCGAGTTTCGGTGGTGCTTCCACGTCTACGAGATCAGTGCCTTTTCGCACATGTCATATGGGAGATCCTTGGATCCTCCCTTCACCGAGTCCTTCTAGTGAGTCCATCGAGATGAGTATGCCATTGCCTGCAGTTATGATAGCTTACCAAGCTAATCTTGAATCTGCTGCAGTGCCTTGTTCTTCCTCTTCACAGATAGAGGAGGAAGACCCCTATGTGCTGCCGGCATGGGCAGTATAGTCTTCTCATGCCCACGATTGTCTTGATACGGTTTTCCCTTCAGATGAAGCGATTATTGAGGCTATGTCGAGAGTTGAGCCACCATGGGAGGAACTTCATCATCGATCATATTTCCTTCCAGAGATTGACCTTTTGGAGCATGAGAATTATAGGGAGATTCTTAGTCAGAAAGTTGGTAGACCTATGGTTCCATTAAGCTCTCCTGGTCAGATGGCTGATGGAAACATGGCGAACATATCGTCGACCATTCCTATCAACATTTCTCGCAATCCTGGTACGATTGAGAATGCTTATATTGGGGCAGATTGTTCCCAAGATGAGATTCGTGAGTATACCGAGCTATTCAAGGAGTTCCGCGATGTTTTTGCTTGGTCTTACGATGAGATGCCAGGGATTGACCCTCGAATTGTCGAACATGAGATCAAAACTTACCCTAATGCTAAGCCTGTTCGACAGCGTTTACGCGTCATGAATCCTAGAAAAGCACCAGCCATAAAGGCAGAGATAGAGAAACTATTAAAAGCGGGTTTCATCTATCCCGTTCCCTTGACGGAGTGGGTTTCAAATCCCATTCCGGTAGATAAAAAGCAAGGAGCGATCCGTATATGCATTGATTTCCGTGATTTAAATTGTGCCTGTCCTAAGGATAACTTCCCCACACCATTTATAGATCAGATTTTGGATGAGTGTGTGGGTAGCGAGGTGTTCTCCTTCATGGATGGATTTTCCGGATATAACCAGATTCAAATAAAACCCGAGGACCAACACAAGACCGCATTTATTTGTCCTTGGGGAACTTTTGCATATCGGAAGATGCCTTTCGGCCTTAAAAACGCTGGAGCTACGTTTCAGCGGGCGATGAACTTGATTTTCCACGATCTCAAGTCCATCATTGAAGTATTTTTGGATGACCTCGCTGCTCATTCTCGCATGAGGATGCGTCATTCGTATCACTTGAGATTGGTTTTCGAAAGATGCCGGCATTATGCTGTTAGATTGAACCCTCATAAGTGCATATTTTGCATGAAGTCAGGTCGTCTATTAGGATTCATCGTTTCCAAAGAGGGGATAAGAGTCGACCCTTTGAAGGTGGAGGCAATACTTCAGTTGTCTCCCCTGAGAAATATTCGTCATCTTCAGTGTTTGCAAGGCATGGCAAACTTCCTACGAATATTTGTAGTCAATTTTGCCAATTTGACTAGAGGCTTTATGCGTCTCTTGAAGAAGGATACTCCCTTTGAATGGGATGAGCGAGCCCAGGAGTCCTTTGATGCACTTAAGCGAGCCCTAGTATCGGCCCCGGTGATTAGTCCTCCGAATTATAGCCGTGATTTCATATTATATGTGGCCGCGTCTTTAGAGACGATTGGGATGGTATTGGTTCAGGAGGATGAGGAGCTCCAGTAGCATGTCATTTATTATCTGAGCCGAAACCTTATTGATGTAGAACTTCGATATTCTCATGTCGAGAAGCTTGCCTTAGCTACCGTACATGCGGTGCAGCGTTTGAGACATTATATTCTCCTTCGCCAAACCTTGGTTGTTTCCCATGTCAATCCATTTCAGTTCATCCTCACACGAAGGATGATTGGGGGAAAATATAATAAATGGATTGTCATCCTGCAAGAGTTTGATCTCGAATTTGTTTCGGCAAAATCGAAGAAATCATTGATCTTTGCAGAGCTTATATCGGATTTTCCAAGCGAGGCTGAGGAGGCGGTATGGGAAGATACGTTCGTAGATGAACACATTTTCTTAATCTCAATGGCTGACCCATGGTATGGGGATATCATTGTATATCTGCAAACACAGAGGATCCCTAATCACCTCTCATGAGATGAGCGACGTCGGTTACGTCATGTTTCCAAGAACTACCTCATAGTGGACAATACTTTGTACCACCGTGGAGTAGATTCCCTTTTACGACGTTGTTTGACTCATGAGGAGGCTGAGGTAGTGCTTAATGATTTCCATGGAGGGGCGTGTGGCGGTAATTTATCAGGGATTTCTACAGCTCAGAATATTTTGAGAACAGGATATTTCTGGCTGTCGATCTTCAAGGATTGTATTGAAGCGGTCAAGAGGTGCCACCCTTGCCAGGTGTTTGCACGTAACATGCGCTCGAAGCCTGCCCCATTACACCCTATTATCACTGCCGGTCCCTTCACCAAGTGGGGGTTGGATTTTATGGATTGCAACCCAGCCTCGGCTGGGGGGCACCATCATATCATAGTAGCTGTCGATTACTTCACGAAATGGGTAGAGGCAATGCCTACTATAAAATCCAACGGTGAGACAGCCGCTCATTTTGTATTCAACCAAATTATTACTCGGTTCGGGATTCCGAGAGAGCTTGTCATTGACCATGGCTCGCACTTTCAGAACCGTATGATGGAAGAGTTGGCATCCAAGCTAGGGTATAAGCAAGAGCACTCGTCTTCTTACTATCCTCAAGCGAATGGACAGGTTGAAGCAGTGAATAAGTCACTTAAGTCCATTCTCCAATGAACCATCGCACAAAGCAAGACGAACTGGCATATCATGTTGTACCCTGCTTTGTGGGCATATTGAACCGCAGTTAAGACTGCCACTGGTTTTTCTCCATATCAGCTTGTTCATGGAGTGGAGTCAATTTTTCCGGTTGAATGCAAAATTCCTTCGTTGAAGTTAGCCTTAGAACTCTTACCAGACACTTCACCTTTGGAGGAGCGTTTGGTCCACCTTGAGCAACTCGATGAGCAGCGTAGAGATGCCTTGGTGGCTTTAGAAGTTAATAAGCGTCGCGTAAAGGCCCAATACGATAAGTCTGTCTGCCCAAGAGTGTTTAGTGAGGGAGACTTTGTCACGTCCCCATGCCTCCGACCGGCAAAGAGGACGCGATCTAATGGCTCTAACAGACTGGGCTAACCGCCCATGAACATGTACAGGCATAAAAATACAATGCTGAAATGCTAAAACAGAATGCTCAAGCAAATTTGAAGTAAAATATGCACACAGAATTATTAATCATTCACAGATGCAGTTTAATCATATTGCACAGCGGAAAACAACATGCATTCACACATTCATTATTTCAACACGTTCATTTCATTTAATTAACAGTAAATATGGAATTGCAGAGGTAAAATACACAAGATCACTTATCTTATGAACGCCTTGCTCCGCAACCAGCTACGTCGCTGCAACGTTCCACCCAACCATAGGCCAGCGTGCTCCTTAATCTCTCAGCAACGCTGCCACCCCCGAGCTGGGCATGATTCTCCAAGGAATAAGGGAACTAGCAGGCTTACACATAGCCAAGGATGTCCAAAACACACAGCCAAGCTAACTCAGTTGGGTTTATCAGGCCATTGAGGAGCTGATGGAGGCAATTTGCTAAGCTGGTGATCTCATTACAGAGCCAATAACACCTACACCAAAACTAGCCTGACCTCTAAGACACCCATCCACACCCAACACAAGGAATCAGTCCCTTCTCTGCTACACAGTCCCTCAGGCCCTGCATTCCCTTCCAGTGCTATTCAAGGGTGATGGAGAAGAAGGCCAGCCCTCTAGTTTGTCTGTGTGGTCTCTAGCACCAGGTTTATCAAGCAACCAAGCCAAAATCCGTACTCCTCACACAGTCCAAAGACTAACCATTGCATTCAGGCAATCAATTTAGTTAACACAGCTTGAACAGTAAAAATGAATTACACATCCCCATACGTAACAGCAAAAACGGTTCACAACATGGGGGAAAACACACAGTCTTGAAGCTTATCAGGGAAACCAACTCTCAGTAGGGAAAAACGTCCCAAATAGCCAATGCGTGAGACCCAAAAGTCAGTGAGACAGCCAAAAACGTGAATGGCTCTTCACAGCCATGGTAAAACACATGAAATCACAAAAATGTGAATGGAAAAATGCACCAGCAGCTCCAAAAACGTGAGGAAAACAACCCAGGCCCTGGCATTACAAAAACGACCTCCAATCCCTGGGAAAAATGAAGCCGACAGCCAAAACGTGGGATCCAAACACACAGGAAAAACTCCCCCTGCTCCCAAAACGTGAGAAAACTGAAAAACGTGAATGCCTAGCAGAATGGCATACGTTTTTGGGCATTTTTCTTGCCAAGGAAGTCAGAACACGTTTTT
>LPNX010859870.1:0-10911 GCA_001517045.1 Pseudotsuga menziesii
AAAAGTGCATATTTTCAACCTTGGTTTGATCAATCTTTAACGAGGGCCAATATATCTCCAAATCTCATAAAAATTGGTCTTCATGCTTATCTCTCAAATGGGTACCTAAATCAGCTTTCAAAACTCAATTACGAGAAAGTTGACAAAAGTGCATATTTTAAACCTTGGTTTGACCAACCTTGAACAAGGGCCAAAATAGCTCCAAATCTCATAAAAATAGGTGTCCATGCTTATATCTCAAATGGGTACCTAAATCCAATTTCAAAACTTAATTCTGACAAAGTCAACAAAAGTGCATATTTTTAACCTTGGTTTGACCAACCTTAAACAAGGGCCAAAATATCTCCAAATCTTGTAAAAATAGTGGTCCATGCTTATCTCTCAAATGGGTACCTAAATCCACTTTCAAAACTCAATTCTGAGAAAGTCGAAAAAAATGCACATTTTCAACCTTGGTTTGACCAACCTTGAACGAGGGCCAAAATATCTCCAAATCTCATAAGAATAGATGTCCATGCTTATCTCTCAAATGGGTACCTNGTGCACATTTTCAACCTTGGTTTGACCAACCTTGAACGAGGGCCAAAATATCTCCAAATCTCATAAGAATAGATGTCCATGCTTATCTCTCAAATGGGTACCTAAATCCACTTTCAAACTAAATTCCGACAAAGTCGAAAAAAGTAAATCTTTTCAACCTTGGTTCGACCAACCTTGAATGAGGGCCAAAATAGCTCCAAATCTCATAAAATTAGGTGCCCATGCTTATCTCTCAAATGGGTGTCTAAGTATACTTTAAAATTTCAATTATGATAAAGTCGACAAAATTGCCTATTTTCAACCTTGGTTTGACCAAGCTTGAATGAGGGTCAAAATATCTCTAAATCTCATAAAAATAGGTGTCCATGCTTATCTCTCAAATGGGTACCTAAATCCACTTTCAAAAATTAATTCCGAAAAAAGTCGAAAAAGTGCATATTTTCAACCTTGAACGAGGGCCAAAATAGCTCCAAATCTCATAAAAATAGGTGTCCATGCTTATCTCTCAAATGGGTACCTAAATCCACTTTCAAAATTCAATTCCGAGAAACTCGACAAAAGTAAATATTTTCAACCTTGGTTTGACCAACCTTAAACGAGGGCCAAAATATCTCTAAATCTCATAAAAATAGGTGTCCGTGCTTATCTCTCAAATGGGTACCTAAATCCATTTTCAAAACTCAATTCCGAGAAAGTCGACAAAGGGCATATTTTCAACCTTGGTTTGACCAACCTTAAACGAGGGCCAAAATATCTCTAAATCTCATAAAAATAGGTGTCCGTGCTTATCTCTCAAATGGGTACCTAAATCCATTTTCAAAACTCAATTCCGAGAAAGTCGACAAAGGGCATATTTTCAACCTTGGTTTGACCAACCTTAAACGAGGGCCAAAATATCTCTAAATCTCATAAAAATAGGTGTCCGTGCTTATCTCTCAAATGGGTACCTAAATCCATTTTCAAAACTCAATTCCGAGAAAGTCGACAAAGGGCATATTTTCAACCTTGGTTTGACCAACCTTAAACGAGGGCCAAAATATCTCTAAATCTCATAAAAATAGGTGTCCGTGCTTATCTCTCAAATGGGTACCTAAATCCATTTTCAAAACTCAATTCCGAGAAAGTCGACAAAGGGCATATTTTCAACCTTGGTTTGACCAACCTTAAACGAGGGCCAAAATATCTCTAAATCTCATAAAAATAGGTGTCCGTGCTTATCTCTCAAATGGGTACCTAAATCCATTTTCAAAACTCAATTCCGAGAAAGTCGACAAAGGGCATATTTTCAACCTTGGTTTGACCAACCTTAAACGAGGGCCAAAATATCTCTAAATCTCATAAAAATAGGTGTCCGTGCTTATCTCTCAAATGGGTACCTAAATCCATTTTCAAAACTCAATTCCGAGAAAGTCGACAAAGGGCATATTTTCAACCTTGGTTTGACCAACCTTAAACGAGGGCCAAAATATCTCTAAATCTCATAAAAATAGGTGTCCGTGCTTATCTCTCAAATGGGTACCTAAATCCATTTTCAAAACTCAATTCCGAGAAAGTCGACAAAGGGCATATTTTCAACCTTGGTTTGACCAACCTTAAACGAGGGCCAAAATATCTCTAAATCTCATAAAAATAGGTGTCCGTGCTTATCTCTCAAATGGGTACCTAAATCCATTTTCAAAACTCAATTCCGAGAAAGTCGACAAAGGGCATATTTTCAACCTTGGTTTGACCAACCTTAAACGAGGGCCAAAATATCTCTAAATCTCATAAAAATAGGTGTCCGTGCTTATCTCTCAAATGGGTACCTAAATCCATTTTCAAAACTCAATTCCGAGAAAGTCGACAAAGGGCATATTTTCAACCTTGGTTTGACCAACCTTAAACGAGGGCCAAAATATCTCTAAATCTCATAAAAATAGGTGTCCGTGCTTATCTCTCAAATGGGTACCTAAATCCATTTTCAAAACTCAATTCCGAGAAAGTCGACAAAGGGCATATTTTCAACCTTGGTTTGACCAACCTTGAACAAGGGACAAAATAGCTCCAAATCTCATAAAAATAGGCGTCCGTGCTTATCTCCCAAATGGGTACCTAGATCCACTTTCAAAAGTCAATTCCGAGAAACTCGACAAAAGTAAATATTTTCAACCTTGGTTTGACCAACCTTGAACGAGGGCCAAAATAGCTCCAAATCTCATAAAAATAGGTGNATCCACTTTCAAAATTCAATTCCGAGAAACTCGACAAAAGTAAATATTTTCAACCTTGGTTTGACCAACCTTGAACGAGGGCCAAAATAGCTCCAAATCTCATAAAAATAGGTGACGATGCTTATCTCTGATATGGATATTTAAATCTACTTTAAAATTTGAATTTCGAGAAAGTCGACAAAAGTGCATATTTTCAACTTGGGTTTGACTAACCTTGAACAAGGGACAAATTAGCTCCAAATCTCATAAAAATAGGTGTCCATTCTTATCTCTCGAATGGGTACCTAAATCCACTTTCAAAACTCAATTTTGAGAAAGTCGACAAAAGTGCATATTTTCAACCTTGCTTTGACCAACCTTAAACGAGGGCCAAAATATCTCAAAATCTCAGAAAAATATGTGTCCATGCTTATCTCTCAAATGTGTATCTAAATCTACTTTAAAATTTCAATTCCGAGAAAGTAGACAAAAGTGCATATTTTGAACCTTGTTTTGACGAACCTTGAACGAGGGCCAATATAGATCCAAATCTCNTATCTAATTCTACTTTAAAATTTCAATTCCGAGAAAGTAGACAAAAGTGCATATTTTGAACCTTGTTTTGACGAACCTTGAACGAGGGCCAATATAGATCCAAATCTCATAAAAATAGGTGTCCATGCTTAGCTCTCAACTGGGTACCTAAATCCACTTTAAAAACTCATCTCGAGAAAGTCTACAAAAGTGCATCTTTTCAATGTTGGTTTGATGAACCTTGAATGAGGGTGAAAATAAATCCAAATCTCATAAAAATAGGTGTCCATGCTTATCTCTCAAATGGGTATCTAAATTTACTTTAAAATTTCAATTCCAAGAAAGTCGACAAAATTGCATATTTTCAACCTTGGTTTGACCAACCTACAACGAGGGCCAAGATAGCTCCAAATGTCATAAAAATAGGTGTCCATGCTTATCTCTCAAATGGAAACCTAAATCCACATTCAAAGCTCAATTCCGAGGAAGTCGAGAAAAGTGCATATTTTCTAGCTTGCACTACAACAAAATACCCTTTTGGGGTCGGTTTTGCTACCCCCCCCCCTAATTTTTTTTTAGGTCATTGGGGGCAGTTCTTAAAAACCCATCTCAAAAGTTCTGAAAATTGGACTTCGTGGGGCAGTTTTTAAACCACCCCTCGCAGAAGTCCAATTCTCAGGACTTTTGGGGGCGTGTTTTTAAACCCCCACCCAAAAGTCCAATTTTCAAGACTTTTGGGGTGGTTTTTAACCCCCACCCCCCCCAAATTCCAATTCTTAGGACTTTTTTTTTTTTTTGGGGGGGGGGGGGGGGGGGGGGGTGGAAACACCCCCCATAAAGGTTTACATAATAGTTTTTAAAGGTAGTATTATAATTCAAATATTATATGTAGTATAATATATAGTAGCATCACTAAAAGAATAACCAAGCATAGAAATAATAGACACAATATTTTGACCCGGAAAACCACAAGGGATAAAATGAAACAACCTTGTGATAGAGATAATAGTTCAAAGTACAACATACATCCAAATACATAGTAATCACATATAGTAGAATATAAATCCCAAGAATAAAGGAGAAACTCCTCCAAATATAGGGAACCCCAGAAAATACTTCTTCTAGCTGGTAGCGAACTTCTTCCTTGACTGGAGTGAACTTGGTTGGGTGAAAATGAGCGAGGAGCCTTGTTATTTATAGTTGAATTTTTGTTTGCTTGTTCACTTTAACTAGGGCCAACTTGCACACTTTAATATAATAATCATTGTTTATTAGTATATTTTCTAAGGCCAACTTGGTGAGGATGCCTCACAAAGATACTACATCAACACTCGCTCTTAGCTAGGGAAGAATCATTGTAATAGATCATGTATGGATATCATTTGCAAATCAAAATTATCTCTAACATCTCTATATCATAAGTAAGTTCTTCCAACATGTTAGTGCCATAAATTGTTCTCAGACTATGAAAGAACAAGCCAACACAATCTCAATAAACACAATGAAGTAAAATAGGTTTTTCTAGGGTTTTGGTTGTACAGTTTGTATACAAGAGGGAAAAAACTTCATGAAACCAAAGAAAACACTAAATCATGAGCATTTTATGGACTGAGATGCATAACATATAGAACATAAACCAAACATAATAATCATAGCCCTGAATTCCACCCACAGTTAACAAACACTTCATGCATAATAACCTTAAACAAGAAATGAGAATATCAACTGAGTGATTAACACAAATTAGAAATGAAACCAATCAAAAGTATAAATAGGGCTTATAGTTGCATATATTTCATAATTCAGTCATCAAAAACACATTTTATTTTTTACACTTAGCTCATAAACCACAGTCTGATAGCCTCCCCTTGCAACAAAAATCGAAATCTTGGTCCTTTCCCAGACTTACATTTATCTTGTTCCTTAAAAAAATGTTACATAACTGAACCAAAACTACTTTTAGGTCATCTATCAAAATGTTCAATATAAAATATCATTATACAAAAATGAAATAACTTTTTCAAGCTAACTAATAACTGCTCTTCTTAAAGTACTTTTACAAGTCTTTTGCTCCCTCTGCTAAAAGATCAATTCCCTCTAAAGCCTGGGCTTTCCTTCTGGCCTTCTGGTGATCTGCTTCCAAATCTGCAACTCTTTTTGTCAGCTCCTCATTTTGCTGTGTCAACTCTTGAATATTTTGTTTTAATTCTATAAACAGGCTCTCTATCTGTCTCTTTTGTTTTAAATCCTCTTTAGAAACTGAAATCAATTCTTGATAGTGACTGTTTACTTCTTCCAAATCTTCTCTTAGTATTTTATTTGCAGTCACTAATCCTTCATTGCTTTCATGCAGGTACTCAATTTGATGCTTGTATTGCTTGATTCTCCTCTGCAAATTTTCATTTTTAGAATCAATGCATTTTCCTTCTAACACTGGCTGCATTCCTTTAGGTATCCAATGGATTTTTAGCTTCCTAAAAATTTCTTCATCTTCTTCCATATGCTCTGTCAAGGTCATTGGAATTTCTGAATACTCTTCAGCTTCAACACTACACTTAACTGATTTCTCAGTCATCTCTCCTTCCTCTATACAAGAGCTCTTTAAATCATTTTGATGTTGTTCTAGAATAATCTTCTCTCGAACCTCCATGAATATTTCTGAGATCTCGGTATCAGTGAAAGCTGGTTTATCTTCTGAAACTATTTGTTTTTTACCCTTCATAACCTTTTTGTTTTCATCTTCACTATCTTCTAATTTCTCCTGAGATGGTGAATCTTCAATTACTGTAATCTTCTTTTCAGCTATTTTAGGGTTTAACAACTTCTTCATATTTAACCTGAGTTTGTTCTTTGGCCTTGTCTTGGGACTCCAAACTGCTCCAACCTCTCCTAACATTTTCAAAACTTTCCCTTGATGTGTAATTGAAGCTAGTTCAACAACTTTCATTTTATTCCTTCGTGACACTGTCTCTTCTTCAGAATGGGTATGTATCTCCTGTTTAGAATGAACCCTAGCTTCATCAGATAAAGATATTTCCTCTTCTTCAGAGAGTACTATAATAGGGACTTGTTCCTGCTCCTTCACATATTCATTTACAATTTTGTTCAGTTATTCAGGAGAAGTATCTTCTACAGGCTCCGTTTCTTTCACTTCTGAATTTGCAACTTTGTTTTCCTCAATATTGATTTGCTGTTCAATTTCAATATTTTCCTCTTCTAGATTCATAGATTTTCCAGGTTCACTATGTTCTTCATTCTTGAGTGTGACTCTCTTTTTAAGCTTCTTGACCAAATTCTGACCTTTTTTCAAATGTCTCTTCTGAGGCTTCTCTTCCTTCTTTGTTTGGAAACCAGATCAAAATAGGAAATATTCCCATGTCTTCTCTCTTTTTTGAAGTACAGTGCTTATGACTAGTTTTATAATCCCATGATGAAATACTGATTGTTTGGTGTGATATTGATGTTCTTTCACCCTGATAGACATCTTCTGTAAACTTTTCAAGAATAAGAATGGGAGATTCATTTTGGATTCATGACTGAGATGTTGAAGGAATCTAAAATGATACTTAAAGACAAAAGCAAATCTCCCTTCACAAGTGATATAGCTTTGTAGGATTTTGATAGGCTCTATCCATTCTGGTTTAAATTTTTGAATAGGTATTCCCTTTCCCTAATCTGCTACTACATCTGGAAGTAGATATCTCTGAGCATCAAAAGTGAAAGGCACTTTTTTAAACCAGTATTCTCCCTCATCTAAAATCCCTGTAGCTTCTGCTAACAATTCCCTGGTTAGTTTAAACTTTAAAGTATCAAAGGTCACAATATCCTTATCTAAACATTGAGAAAATTTATAAAAGACTTATGAATGATATCCCTCAATTCTTTCAAAAAACCCTAACCATCTTGCCTCTGAAAATAGTTTGGCACATTCTGGAAAAGTCTGAAACCAACTCATGTTTGTAGGTTCAGCTCTATTGGTTTTACCACTTCTCTTCATTTTGAATGATGGTAAAATTGGTTTTTTTAGTAAAACAAACTCCAAACCTATTCAAGTCTTGACAAACTGACAGATAATACTCTATTGAGAAACCTAAAACCCCAAACTAAACTCTGCTGTTTAAACTGATAAATGCTTTAATTCCATTGACAAGGAATTCGTCATTTAGTATGAATTAGGTTTATAAACTAATAATCTTCATTCAATTATTTCATTAGTCCTCTGCTTGGAAAAAATCCAAATTCATGAACTTTGGTAATGATTCGTAGCCTACTTGTCAAAGTGATGAATCCAGGTGCTGGAATCATGTTTTCTTGACTGTCAGGTGTCCAATTTAATTCCTCAATCTTCTCTGACCACTTCGATAACTCCAAACGATTGCTCCTCAAAGCCCTATTTTTTCGCCCTGTTTCAAAATTTGATTACACACTGCTGATTCTTCGCCACAAACTTCATCTGATTTTCATGCACTTCATGGGATACGAAATTCAAGGTGCATTTGTCTCATTATGTTTAACCATCATTATTCCATCACTTTGCAACAGACCATCGCGATTCTCCCTCATGATGATTTGTTTGACGTATTCACACCTGTCACAATGATCATTCTAGAGGAAACACTATCAAAACCATCAACCTAGTATGAATGACATCTCATGTGTGAGAATTTCAAAAAATTTGAAACAAAAGTGATGATTTTTGAACTGTGCGATTTTCTTTTAGCGCATATGTGTAATTTTTCCAGGCTTGCGCTACAAGAAAGTTTGCTTTAATGATTTTCAAAAATATAACTCATGATAATGGTTTAACCTTGGTTAAAGAACCTTAATCAAGATTTTATGCTATTTTTTAAGACCTTTTAATCCATATAAACATTCTATAATCCCTCTAACTATTAATTCTAATAAATCAAACCAAAATTTGAAAAATAAAACTAAGAAATCATATAAACATGAAAATTAAAGGAAAAAGATTCAAACTATCCTAAGAAACAAAAATTTCTAGGAGAAATGAATAAAACCAATTTTCAAAACATAAACAAATGTATTAAAACATGGAAAACAAAAACATGCTCTAACACAACACAATACTAGTCCATCGAGAAGTGTCAACAACTCGACCTAGTCCATCAGGGAGTCAATATGCACCAACTCAATCCTATCCATAGTGAACCTATATATAACAACTCAAATTATTATATCAAGGAGTCAACAACTCAACACAGTACATTGGTGGGTCCACATACACCATCTCAATCCTTTCCATTGGAGAGCCTACATGTAATATGCGCTATTATGCATTAGTATGCACTAGTCTCTCCACCCCATCACAGGGTGTCTTAGAGATATCCCCACTCCAACTAAGAGTGTCTGGGAGAATGCACTAAATTTCTCCATCACATCACATGTCCAAGAGATCTCCCCACTCAGTCATAGAGTGCTTGGGAGCATGTTTTGGTCTTTCCATCCCTTAGCAGGATGTCCAAGAGATATCCCAATCCATTACAAAGTGTTTGGGAGAATGCAATGGCCTCTCCACTCCTTCACATGGTGTCCAAGAGATATCCCCACTCTATCATAGAGTGTATGAGAGAATGTTGTGTCCTATCCACCCCTTCACAGAGTGTTCTAGAGATATCCTCACTCCATCACAAAGTGTTTGGGAGAATGCAATGGCCTCTCAACCCCTTCACAGGGTGTCTGAGAGATCTCCCCACAACATCATAGAGTGTATGAGACAATGTAGTGGTCTCTCCACCCCTTCACAGGGTGTCTAAGAGATCTCCCCACTCAGTCACAAAGTGTCTGAGAGAATGTCACTATAAAATCATCCTTCCCTCTCAATGAGGGAGTCAATATGGGACTAATATCCCCACTTTGTCACAGAGTTACCAAGAGAAGGTATGGTCCCATTTTTAGTCATTTAGGGACTATTATCCCCACTCTATCATAGAGTGTTAGGGATAATTCACTACCCCATTCTGACTCATCTACACTTATCCAAGTCATGTGACTAATACTAGGATAATGCCTACTTGATGCGGCATACATCCATCTTCAAGCTCATCACATCTCCCTCTGTACTAGAGAACTTTTCTCCCTCTACATATGAGCATCATACTCTCCCTCTAGATCTTGATGTCAGAGAGTTGTTGTATTAAGGAAAGATCTCTATTGATGTTTATATTTTCAAACAATTTCTTCAAGACTCCAAACATATTTTTGGTTTTCTTCTTCTGAGAAATATGAGGTACCAAGTGGTATTTTACTGCATCTATCAGGATCCTTGTTTCCTTCACATCATTCTTCCTCAATTTAGTCTTCTATCTTCTTCTTCTGGTTATGGTACCTTTTCATTTATAGAATTTAGAAGATCATTCTCCTATAGGATAATGAGTATCATGGAATTCCATGAGTTGAATTTGGAATTCCCACCAAGTTTATCTTCCACCTTCACATTATTCATCTGGACTAGAGCATTGAGATCTAAAGACTGACCTAGAAACCCTGGTAGGAGAGGGTCAAAATTGAAGTTTAGATTTTTGCAAATCTGATTCCACAGATAAATGCATCCTCCTAGGGTGGGTTGAATAGACCCTTTTTTCTCCAGACCTATGGACATAGTAGAAACAAAATGGAATCCCTAGTTTCTGATACCGACATAATTTAGGTCGAAAATAAAAGTTCTTGAAATGAGGATTTGCTTCCACAGAAAGATGTGTTGCACCAAGGAAAGTTGGAGAATGTCAAGACTGAACCAAATAAGTGGATATAAGGGATTGAATAAAGAAACCCTATATATTGACCCTGATAGAATTAGGTCAAAATTTGAAAGATCATTGATCCAAAATTTTCCTCCATAGAAGGGTTCACCCTCCTAGGGAGAATTTATGCACTTTTCAAGATTAAATCGAGGTTGGAAAGCTCCGAAGTATGGAGCCCTAGTTTTTGGCAATGGTCTCTTTTACAAATTCTATGATACCATGATAGTTTTTAAAAATAGCAGTATAATTCCAATATTGTATGCAGCATATCATATAGTATGATCACTAAAAGAATAACCAAGCACAAAAAAATAGACACAATATTTTGACCTGGGAAACCACAAGGGAGAAAACCTAGAAACCTTCTAATAGAGATCTTAGTTCAAAGTACATGAATATACATCCAGATACATAGTAATGACATATATCAAAATATCAACCCCAAGAACAAAGGTTAAACTCATCCACATATAGTGAAACCCATAAAATACTTCTTCTAGCTTGTAGCGAACTTCTTCCTTGAGTGGAGTGAACTTGCCTAGGTGAAAATGAGTGAGGTTCCTTCTTATTTATAGTTGAATATATTTTTTATTTTTTTATTTAATCTAGGGCTGAATTGCACACTTAATCTAGGCCAATTTGTATTTTATGCACAGTAATCATTGTTCATTATTATATTTTTTGAGGCCAACTTGGTGAGGATCCCTCACATGGCTACTACATCAACATTACATTTGCAATTCGATGTGAATTTAAGATATGTGTTCCTATGTAGAGGGAATAGTGTCTATCATGATTGTTTGTGGGCATTTAGAGTCTCTATAAATAAGTCAATCAAATGTGTCTGCTAGGGCCTATGAAGATCGACCCCTCCCCCCCGCCCCCCC
>LPNX010859870.1:10962-66992 GCA_001517045.1 Pseudotsuga menziesii
ATACTCTTGTAAATCTGGTCTCTAAGCTTATTTCTACTAGTTTATAGAATATAAATTTGGACTAAGGGGGGATCTCATATACAAGATCTCTTACCCAAGAAATTTCATGTAGGAAAATAAGATATTTATGTTTAAATACTTGCATCTCATGAGAAGAAAGAGATTCAAAATAAAAACATATAGCTTTGATGGTTGTATGCCTAGGATGAGCGACCTCTGTATTAAGTATCATCTTGTTTCAAGCTAGCCAAATTTTCCAACAAACATATTTGGGACGGTCCATCCATATTATGGTAGGTTAGGTTTGAGATGCAAGGATTCTAGGTAGTAATTTTTCAAATGAAAGAACAAATTGCATCAAGCATAAGAAAGTGTTTTAATTTTCCCTATTTCATTTGTAGCATCATCCCAAATTGATCGAGCATAGTCACATTCTAGAGAAAATAGGTTCTGTAGTCTCATCCTCCATGAGAGGGTCCTTGTCTATTTTGTTTTGTGATATTTTCCAATGTGATAATTATATTGTGTGTCAATATCTAGTAGAATGAATTTATCTTTAGAAACCCATCCTTACTCCATATCTCTTTTCAATGTTTAGAGGAAGGAGTGGATGGAAAGTCATTAAGAATTTTTAAATACCTATCACAAATTGAATATAGAGAAATAGAAGAGATAATTGACAAATGTTGTCATTTTTCCACAAATTGAATATAGACCAACAGACAAGATCATTGACAAATGTTGTCATTTTTTCCAGGTCGTCCCAGGCTCCAGGTTGGTGAGCTTCTCATGGAGTCCAAGCACCCAGATCCCCCACATACTCTTTGTACTACGCATTGATTAACGATGATAAGGATGGAATTTATAAAAACTAAATAGATCAACTTGCCTATCAATGTGGGACAAATACCAAACACTGACTCAATCTGCACCATTGATTATAAGATCAGATGATTTCTGATCTCTTGGATGAATTTTGCTGCAGATCTTAATTTCATTGATCACCCTACTTCCTGCATCGATCACCCATTCCTTCATCACAATAATATAATTATTTGGGCACTCTTCAATGAAACCATGAAATGTGGCCTGAGTTCCATGACACAAGGTACGAGAACCCGAATCAAAGGAATTTGTTCTGCAATGCCACCAAGATTTACTAAAATTGTGTAATGTTTCAATTCACATACAACATTCACTACTGCATCAAAAATATTGTATGAGTTCAGAGAACCAAGAGTGGTATATGGGATTCTAGTGACTAGTCATAGCTATGATGAAAAAAAACATCTAAAACTGGTTCACAAAAATATTCAACAACCAAGCAAGAACTTAAGATATTAAAAGCAATCTCCATTGATCCGTCAGTTTTTTCTGAAATTCACGACATCTCTCTGGACGAGCTACAATTTTGTAGTTATATGCCTCCTCTAGAAGCATAGTCAGTATTTCCAAAAAGATAGGAAGGAAAGTCGGCATAGTACCCAACTCATTTCTCAACCAATTTAAATGTCCACCCTTACCCCAATTTCCCTCTACAGATTAGCATAATTCATACTCATAATTTTGACATATTTATCTGGAAGCCCTGCAATCATCTTGTAATGAAACATTAAACCGCTTAAAAAATGCTACACCAAATTCAAGATCCTTTCCATTGGAATGGTATGCAACAATGTTCATATCAGGTTTGAATTTCAAGATTGATTACCCAAGGTGCTATTTATAAAATCCATCAAGCTTTCACAAGCATCCCAAAAATCCATCAAGTTTTCACTTAGAACTTTTATTGAAAAGTATTCATGCATTCAAGAGATCCATCATGTTGAACCCAAGAGCTATGATAACATATATATCATTCCCATCCTACAATGGAAGAATGAAATATATTTGTAAAGGGTGTCTTAACTATTTCACCTTGAGTCACCAAGCTCTCTCTTCAGGGTTTTTTTTCCTGACTGAGACTCTCGCTTTGATCCAATAGTGACTAGGAAATTTCTCCTCTTCATGCAATGTACAATTAAGAACATAACTGAATGATACTAACACCTTTAAGTAATACTTAAATTAGAAGTTTGATATGTTCAATGTTAGTAGAATTTTCACTAGTTTATGAAAGAATTACAATAAAACATAATTCACTATTTCTCTGGAAATTCCTTAATTTTTCACTATTGATTTTACTTTTGGGTCCCATTGGAGTACCTTTTGTCAATTTTCAAATCTCATGTGACCACAAAGCTTCAAGAGAAATAACATGCAATTGAAAATAACTTACAAATACCTCAGTTCTTGCTTTTTCTTTTCAAGCTATAGCTTGTGTTGTAGCAACCTACAATCCATCTAAATTTTTTTTAATATTTATCCAACAAAATAAAGTTAGTGTTAACAAGACATTGAATTCATTCCAAATAATACAACTAATAGAATGTGCATTAACCTGTGCAAATGTAGCTACATTTATAGTACCATAACATAATATATGGAGGGTAACAAAGCTCAATAATAAACATCAATTATCAATGGTATAGACACATGGATGGTGGTAGAAAAGTGCCTGACACATGAGATCTTGTTGTTGCTCACACCAATGGATATTTGTCATGATTTGGTCCATGTCACAAAAAATTATTTAGATGCAATATCTTTCACACACACTATCAAAGCATTGCAACCTTTCTTCAAGGATTCTTCTTTTCAATTTGTTTTTGGATTCATTCATATTTTTCATTGGATTGAGCTGCAAAGGCCTTTGGTGTATGCTTGGTTCCTAATGAATAATTTGAAGGATATATGGGACAATTCATAGGATAATAGTGTTTTGGTTATGAGATGGATCATGTACATAAGGGTGTCACTAAACTTATTTTCCATGATGAACTGCCCATTTTGTTGATCAAATATTAGAGCACGATTTTTTTTTTTGCAAAAACCATTATTGAACTAAAACTATGGTGGAATTGCTTATTAGTCTTGGGAAAAGAGAATGATCTTTTTTATGCCATACCCCTAAGCCTCTAAATAAGTCTTTGAATTGAGCCAGTAGGACAATTCATACTAGTTTTCACTCATACTGGTTTTCACTATGAACAGATCTATGGAATCAGTGATATTTCCAGGAATTAAATGAAAATTAAAGGGGGGGGTGGAAATAAACCCTTAATATTGTCATATCATATGGATTTTCTCTTGAAAACTTTAAGATAAATGCATTGTATGTATATGAAAGATAAAATCATGTTAGTATGTGAAATTGATGACATTCAATCTTAACTTATAAAGGAGGAGGATGTGACAAGTAGTGAATTTTTACCATTATGTTTATGCTTAAAGTTATTTGCAGAGATCAAGAGGGAGTTGAGTACTCATTTACAGAGGGAGAAAGAGGCTCCACAAATTACAGGACCGGTTATGTGAGATGTTACAAGGAATTTGTTATTGAAACAACTAAAAGATTCAGAGATCAAGAGGGAGCAATTTTTTCTCTCTAGTACCCAACAAAATGGGGTTATAGAAAGGATCTATGAGATCATGCTTCACGCTAAGATGGAGAGTTGTCTAAATTTATGAAGAAACCTTGTATTTGATGGCAGGATGTAAGACATCGAGATGAGTTATCACCACGTAAGGGTTCACTATGTTATCGATGTGCTGAGAATGTCCCTCTTGGTGAGAGGAAGTGTTAAAGTTAGTGTAGTTGCGAGACCCATTCTCATAAAATGGTATCCTAATCAATTGAATAGGAAAAAGTAGGACCCTAGAAGGTACCCTAGGCCCCCTAGTAGTCTCCTAGGGTTCTTGGTCTAGGACTAAGCAGGTTGATGCCATGGAAAATCCTATATGCCTCTAGGGTATTTTGGTCTGGGACTAGGGACATGATGTCCATTACCTTCCATTGCAACTTGAGTAATTGGAGCTTCCAGTTTCACCCTAGTCTCAATTTTATAGATTTTAAAATGTGTATACATGAAGGACAACTTTGACTATGACTCAATTCTAGGAGTTTAATTTGTACTCTTGACTCAACTCAACTAGATTAGGACATTATTCGGTGGCTAGACTTTATTACAATTATATATCTATTAATAAGACTCAATTACACAAAAAAACTCTTTTGTTGACCATGGTTTTACTAAATCAAAATGTTGTTGACTAGGTTTCAACTTTCATCACTTAAAAACCGACCTCCTCGGCTAGCAACAACCTTACATTACAAAAGGAAAAGAGGTTCTCTTACCCTCAAACAAGTATTCAAAGTCATAGAAAATATAGACTACTTGGTATCAACTCTATTATTGTCTTGATACTTTTGCTTAAATGGAATTATGTATCCTTGTGCGTGCAACTTTCAAACTCACACCCGCTAAATTACAAAGATCTATGAAACCCCATAATTAGAGTAGTCTAAAGATGAGATAACGATTTTGAATTTTTTTCAATTATTCATTTTTGAAATCCATTTGAAATTGCGTAGATATTTGTTGTTAAGGTTGCAAAATCTACATGCAAGAAGAGTATTTGAGGCCACTTAAGCCATTTTTACTATAACTAGCACATCCACATAATTAGTGGATGGAAAACGTGAATAGGGATCACTTCATTTTAGCAATGTATGTATGTCCAGTATCTATATTAGTGGTCATTGGGGTTCATTCCTATGAGACATTCTGGTGATTCACCTTATGATAAGGATATTTTTATCCTTGAATTTATCTCTACCTCAACAAAGAGTGTCACTATTAATTGTATCATTGACTTCTTTATTAGGCTTTAGCAGCAAGGATTCCACTTGTACATTGAAATTTTATCTTTAGTCCCTATCTATATGTGAATGCTTAGTTTTCCTCTAGAGTATTGGCATGACCACTTTGTTATTTCCATTAAAGATGCATTGTATAACTTTGTTACCCTTTCTCTAGAGATGATAAATTTGGCTACTACTGCTTGTCCTTGTATTTGCAATAAGATTGATTTGAACAAGTGTATGTTTTAGGAAACCATTCTATATTGCAATGGTTGTATTGGAATTCAAATGTTGGACTATGAATGCAGTGATTTTCACCATAGGGTATTATTTTGCACATGACCACTTGGTTTCCTCCTATTTGAAGGTCAAAGCTTCTTCCCATACTACTTCATATTCAAAGAAGTGTATAAATTGCAAAGATACTTGATGGAAGAACTCTGATAAAAACATTAATAGGGAGGAATTGATATTGCATTAAAGTGTTGAAGATGATTCCAATATATTTTTCTTTATGGATGGTCTGTTTCTACATCTTGAGGGGAATGGTGTAGTGTTGAGGCCTCCCAACGTTATTAAAGGTATACAATAATATTTTTTTGTGGAGGATAACTACTCACAAATGAAAGAAACTCTAGGTACGAACCTCATCCTCTTAGATGAGGGTTGGATAAAATTCAAGAAGAAGACAAGATTGAAATCTTATTTCAGGTTTACCCGTTTCCCATAATATTTAGAAAGGACATGCCTTTTTTATTACAAAGCGTCGATGATAATAATATTTTTATAAGAAATAATATTACAAAGGATTTTTTGAATGATGGAATTTTTTGGTTGTTTGGAAACTCTTAGAATTCTAAGAAATTAAGGTCATGCATAGCTTCTTAAGATTGTAGTATTTCTCATGGTATTTATCTTTTCATTAGTTTAACTGCCCATCAAATATGGTCACAATGATAACGATAATATTTTAAATATTTCTAGTGGAAGAGTACATTTTTTTTATTAAAAAAAATCTAAAACACCATGAATTACAAGAACACTACTATCCACATTATTTATTTGTGCAACTACACTCTTCTTATTTGCATCCAATAGGATTTATTTGATGCCTATAAAAGATTCACCAATTCCACAAGTCTCCCATAAGCTTTTGAACCAAATGTCACTGATATAATATATGATCATAAAAATATATTATTATAAAATGGTTAACCATAAAATATCATTGTTACATTGAATTTAAATTTTAATTCTACAACATTATGCTTTTGTTTCCCTCTATTGGAATTATTTGAAGTTTGGGGATTTTCACTTCCTTCCCTCCACTGGAATTTTGGGACGCCAATTGGAAAAACAAAGGACAAGATGAAGAGAAACTAGTTATTCTCCTATTACTCATGGGTTTAGTTAATATTCACTGGGTCCTGAAGCTGCTACTGCCCGATACTGAGACCAATACTAGATAAACTGTTGAATCAACAAATGCTTAATATGATGGTCCTAGATCATTTACTGGATCAGGGTTAGCCATAATATCTACTGCTATAATCAGGAAAAGGAATTCTACTCCTACTTCTACATATGGTGTGCCCACCCTTGTAGGTTCTTCACCTTTATAGGATGCTTATGCACTTACTTAGATGTGGATCACATTCCATATATGGGACTGGATCTACTACCTTTACTTCTTTTGTCTATGTTGTTAGATTTTCTACTGATGCTAGCTCTACCTCTACTACTGTTGGCTAAGGAGATGAAACTACTAATTAGTATGCTTCTTATGTACCTAGTATAGGTAGGGCAGCTTGGTAAACTATTGAAACCACTGATGGTGTTAGTGTTGGTGGATAAATTGGGATAGTAGTAGCTGGTATCGTCCCTGTAGGGTCTTGTCCTGTAGTATTTAGTGGATCAATTCGTTAAAATAACATTTCTCTCACCATGTACTATCACCCACCACATGGCTAGGAATCCCCTCCAATTCCTTATGATTGAACGCCAGATTCAGTCTTTTGAGAGTGAAGGAAGCTCAAAATAACATAGTTGGAAGTGGGTTTTAGATCCATGTCTATGTGGGAAACACATTTGTAGATATGTATGTGTGTGGAAGAATATATGATGCACATAAAGTGTTTGAAAAAATGCTCGAGTGAAATGTGGTCACTTCGATTTCCATGATTGGAGGTTATGCTCGAAACGGGTTTCTTGATGAGGCCTTGGAGTTCTTTCACATAATGTTTGAATGAAGCGTAGTATATTGGAATTCAGTTATTGCATTTTATGCCATGAACGGGTATAATAAGGAATCATTCACACTATTTTGTGAGATGCAGAGATCAGGAAACTAGGTGAATTAGCTAATGTTTTCTAGTGTTTTTCCAGCATTTGACGATTTGTGGAATTTTGAACATGGCATAGAGATCCATGAAGCTATATTTAGGAGTGGTTTCCAAGATACCCCATGGATGTGCCCATATCGTTCATGCTCAGTAAAGTGTATTATTCCAAACAAAAAGGATTTGTGATTACAACACAGGTATATCGACTTGTAATTGTTCTTTTGTTTGTTCTTGTTTCCTAAATTTCAATTCCATTTTCTCTTCTTAGATACGTCTTCAAAAATCTTCTTAAATCCTACAAGTCTGAGGGAACCAGTTGAGGAGTATGATTTAGTGTCTGATAGAGAGAGTCTTAACCAGGTTATGATAGAAGGCTCTTTGGAATGAAAATACAATGACAGTAAGGAACCAGTCCTGGAAAGTGGACAATCAAGAAAGCCATACAAAATAGAGCTAATTGGAGTCATATGTGATGCACCTTTAGCTGTTACCTGAGGAATGAGGTATGCACTGTCTTCTATGCTTAGTTGATGTGCAAATACTTATTATGAATAAATTTAATGGTTATTGATTCAATATATTGGAGCATGTACTTTCCCATTAGTAGTCATGATGTTCATTATTTAATACATGTTGATTTCACAACTAGAAGTACACAGTCCCTAATGTTATGGGAACATGTACCCTATCTCCCTTGAGTGCTCCATAGAGCTTAGTAAAATGTGTGTTGCTTGTTTATTATGAAGGAAATCATTGTATCTTAGAGATTTCGTTGGATTTTGTTTACTTTCTTAGGATCGAGTAACAAATTGAGTCCGCGAGTTCTCCAAATTTGACAGCTTCATTGTTGTCATAGGAGAGCGATACTCACAAGACAAGCGGTTGATATTAGAAAGGAATTGATTTCCCACAAAATGTTTGCAGATGCAATTTCCCATTATTGTGAACTTGTTGATCGCACTATGTTGTATTGTACAAATAAAACTGGTAATCCAACAAAGGTATTTTCTTATTCTTCTTTCATCCTTACATACATCACTGGAAGAATCTTGGTTGCCATTATTTCTGAGGACTCATCTTAGGATTAACATCATATAAATCATAGACTAAATCTTCTATTAACCTCTTGAAGAGTTTTTGTTAAATGAATTTGTTGCCACCTTTAATATTTTGGAATCCCCTAATGAAATTGTTTCCTTGAATTGTCAGTGGATAGGTCTAAAATACTGGAATGAAAAAATGAAACTAAATCCTGAAGGTATCAGTCTTTTGAGAAATCTCATCCTCTTGAATCCAAATGCAGGATCTGCTCTTGAACTCTATAATACAAACAATGATGGGCATGAATTTGAACTAGACCAGGGGTGGAAATACATTGTGCTCTCTCCTAAAATATGTTCTCAGTAGCAAGACCTATAAAGCAAGATATAGAGAGTTGAATATTTGCACTCAGTGGAAGAAGTGCAAGCGACCTCTATTCCTCAAATTGTTTATGGGTATTATTGAATATAAAGTGAAAATAATTATAATTTATTGTTTATAGAATACTTTGCCTTTATGTGAAGTGAAACTATATAGAGACCAATGAAATTGGGTCACCAGAACCATTTAAATGTCACTTATTTTTCATTTAGTAAAACCAATCAAAGTGAGTAACTTGCCAAAGACCCTGGTTTGGTGTCTTGGTTAAGGATCCATATCTATGAGTACAAGATTCAACAAGATTAAATGTTATATTCTTGCATGATTATGTGCTTTCCTCCCTTTCATTCTTGCTTGAAGCCTCTAGTATTGAACCTTGCAAAAATCTACGGTTTCAAGGAGTCGAATCGGGTTTAAAGGAAAACAACCATAGGCTAGGGAGAGCAAATCTAAATCAATATAAGCTAAAAATTCATGTGATAATTCTAAAAGGCTCTCATAATATACAGAGAAACACTGCTGGAAGTTTGAGGTATATATTAACTCTAGGAGAGACATTTGTACTTAATGTCATCGAATACAACACAATCTCTCCTAAAGTTGGAAGAGAATATTAAAATCCTTGGAAGTTTATCTGTAGATGAAATTATTTAGATAGTTACTTCATAATGTTTCATAGACCCAAAGTGGTGGAAAAAAATTGAGAAGTCATTGGAGTGCAAACATATGGTATTTGCATTGGTTAGAAAGGTTGTGTTAGTCAAGTCATTATATACAAGAATGCTTTGTTTCAATACAAATATGTATAGTTGGGAAGTTAGTATGTTTAATACATGGAAGTGATTTGGGTTTTTCTTCATGCTACTTGATTGTTAATCTCTATTGAGTATTCTAGTGATTCTTAATCCATAAGGGGCCTTCTGGAAATTTTGAATAAGGACTTGGCTGATTCTGGGTTTAGGACTTTTAAAAAAGAAGACATAGATTTCTGTAATCAGACTAAACCCTAAATGTGTTATTGTGCTTTTCTCCACAAAAAGGGTGTAAACAGACCTAGGAAAGTAGATTTGAGTTAATTCCAGACCCTAAAAACCAAGTCTCGGTGTGATTTAACCTTTAAGTCATTCTGGGTAGCTTTATGAGCTCTTTTCATGATAAAATCTCATCTCCTCCAACTTGAAGTAATTGTGGGCACATATTTAACCTCAAACAACAGTCTTTTTGAAGTTTTGGGTATAAATAACAAGGAGAATCCCTAAAACCATGAATTTTGGATAAGTAGAAACAATTATAGGCATGAAGACAACCTTAATATCCACTACTAAGTAGCACAGAGTTCATTTTAGACTCTAGAACGACAATATATAGACCTGATATTGTCTTTTAAAGTAGAAATTGTGTCAAAATGGTTGAAACGATAGTAAAAAACCCCTGAAATGTCATCATTTCGAGCCTTGAGAAGTATTCTAGCAGCACTGTAGACCAATTTAGGGAGGTGACTCAGAGGAGAATATTTGTGCTTTGTTTTCCAAAGCATAAAAAACAACACCCTCCATCATATTCATAGATGAAATTGATGCTATTAGTGCTAAGATAAAAAATTCTATTGGGGAGATTGGAATTTTATAATATTTTATATTAATGAAAAATTTATTTCAATTTGGATATTGTCATTATCTTGGAAACCTTGAATAATTCTACATAGTTTTGAGGAAGGGGTTGGTAAGAGCTAAAAATAAGTGGATGAAATAGAACATTAATGAGATAGTAGAGGAGAATCGAGATGTTTAAGGCAATAAAGTGAGTGTAGAATTAGAGGGTACATGATCTTAAGCTAGTGAAATTCCCTACAATTCTATACCAAGTACCAAATTTGATGGATTATTCATCTTAACTCAACTCATTTTCCTCACGTAGCCATGCCTGTTATCCAAACTTCACCCACTTCTTAGTATTTTCTCCCACATGTTGAATGTTTGTGGTTCATAAATTCGAATTTGTACCTATTGTCCAAATTTTCCACTCTAGTAGGATTATTTCAAAACTATCTTTCCCTTTTAGTTGTCCATTAAATCAGAATTGTTTTGCTAGTGACCCTTATAGACTCCTTCCCCAAGAAGTTTAATGGACCAACTCATAGATTCAAAGACTTGAGTTTTGAAATTTTCATAACATATATTTGACCAAGAAGATTTAGTCTATAACATATACTGGACCAAGAAAATATTCAGTGTGTCTGTGGCATTGAAAAAAAAATGTCCCTTCGTTAGTGCCACTTTGCACCAACCAATAATCCTGAGTAAATAGATTGAATTAAAAATCATACAGATAATTTTCTGAAATACAAAGATACTAGAATTTGGTAAAGCTAATAGTTTTGTTGATTTCACTGCTGATAGAGCTACTTAATAGAATACTGCATGAAATAAAAATAATTTTATTCAAAACCTATCTTAATTTATGGGCTTGTGCAAACTGACCCTTCTATTCAAAACTTCAGTGGCCCACACACATACTAATTTTTCTCCTGTTTCATTGTCTTACAATATTTTATTAGTTTGATTTTGTCAAAGGATAGATATTAGATACTAGCACACCGCACCTATAAGTTTCTCAGATCACTAATAGTCCAACCTCTTTTTCCTTTATCCCATATTTAGGTGGAAGCGAAAAGGTCTGTCCTTAAAGATGACCAACAAAGTGTTACTCGCACCAGTAGTGGTGGCTTTGGGCCATCTTTGTAGACAAAGAAAAAGAAGGTATTTGTTGGTGACCTGGAATCAACAGTTACCGAGAAAGTATTCAGAGTATATTTTGAGCAGTTTTGGACAATTGTTGATGTGGTAGTGATGTATGACCAAAATACTCAGAGGCCTTGTGGGTTTGGTTTCATTACCTATGAATCCGAAGATGTAGTGGATAATGTTATGCAATTTTTTTTTTCATGAGATGAAAGGAAAGGTTGTGGAGGTAAATAATGTAATCCCGAAGGAACCCTCAATCAACCTTCCTTAAAACCATGCAGTTGGGCTCAGCATGGATACAAGTAGAGGAGGAAATTCCTGCTCTGGATTTGGTCAAGTATGCAGTTCCAATCCTACATGGAATTCTAGGGCTAGAGTGGATATTAGAAGTGGTCATTCTCCAGGAGATACAAAAGCTACTAGATTTGGCATTTGTCCAAAATATTGGCCTGACATGATTGGAGGTTGTGGTTGCAATGGTCTTGGAAATAATTCTCTTTATGGAGGTCTCTTAAGTTATGCTAGAAATGGGAAATTTAGTAGCCTCACTATTGGTAAAAATATGTAGAGCAATGGAGGTATTGGTTGTGGCATCACATAGACTTTCACGGGCTATGGAGCTCTTGGGGGCCAAATATGTCTTGCTTTGGTGGAGCTCGGACTTGTGATTCATATCCCACTGCTTCTAGACAAGCAATTGTCATCTTTTCTGGTCACTACGGTGGGAGATATGGATGCAGAATTGCAAAGAGTAGTTATGGTTCGGTTGGATGTGGTTATACAAGGAAAAACAATGGATATAGAGTTGGGGCTGCACCATATGGCTCATCTGTTTGGGGATATGCAAGAGAATGTAATGAAGTAAATGATAGTCTTGGCAATAGATATTTGAGATCGAAATTAGGTGCACCTAAATCAAGAGGATCTCTACCAATAGGTTATGTATTTGGCAGTACATTTACAGTTCTTGAGTTATAGTGAATCTCATGAGATTACAGGAAGACAAACAAATACAGGTGAGGCTATCAAGCAATTTTATAGAGTTTTTTTAACACATTCATTATATTCATATCATTAGCAACACCTCACTCCTCTCTTTTTCATTTATTAGACTAGCAGTCCATTGTTTTCTGTGCAGAGTGTGAGTATCTCACCTCATATGTTGAGCACCTTAATCTAAGAAATAGTAGGGATCTAATCCAATATTTCTTTGCAAATATTAAAACTAATTTATTATATTGAAGACTAGTGTATTTGTATCTATTATTTATGTATCAGTGAAATAAATGTAATTATCACTCTAGAAAAAAGAGGCTAGTAGAAAAATTTCAATTATGTTAGCATGTCAATTCCATGTGGTAGAAGGATAGCACCCAACCTAAATTAACAAGATGGTTTTCCATGTTTGATACAGCTCAAAAAGTTGTTATCATTTTTATTATTTTAGTGATACCTACTGCTCTGGTTGCAATTAGAAAATTTGTGTCTTCTCACCTTGATATGCCAATTGGACATCTTGTACATAGAAAATTCAAATGAATCAAACTCTTCATCATCACTTTGACATTCCTGGTATCCCTTATCTAATCTATAGGTCCTTTTATTTATCAACAAAAAAATCTTTGGAATAAGCATTCCTCTCCACACCATCATCCCAAGGTTCAAAATCTCTTTTATCCATCTAGGTGTCCTCAAATTCATACTCCTCAACTGGAGTCTAACCCACTAACTAGAATGTCAAAATTGGTCAGATGAATATGGATGTAAACATGTTGCATTTTTAGAGAAAATTATATAAAATGTACGTATTCAGATACATGAAATTTGTATAATAAAAATCAAGAAATACTTGTCTGATCGTTTTAGCAAGTATGGATCAAAAGGAAAGAACATATCAATCCTCTCAACACCCGAAATGGCCTTAGAGCCTTAGAAACTTGTCTTCTATATATTAACATTTTACGATTTCCAACCGGTAGACAAGAATTAGTATATTGTTCTTAATGATGAAGAACAAGAGACTGCAACACAAATGGTAGCCCTTTAGGATAAAGAATTGGAGCTTTAATGTAGATGTCTGGACAACTTTAACAATTATTTTCCAGTGTTTGTTAGAGGCTCATTAACTCTGATGATGAAATAAACTTTAAAATGTGAGTAAGGTTGTTCACTTTTTACTAGTTATGTATGCATAATGTTAACAACCCGTGAAAGGTAAGTAGAGATGCCTTCACATATATTTTGTGTCAACTCTAAGCCTACCAACCCCAGTTGATAATTAAATATGGGTGAATTAATCAAGATGATATAACACCCAACATTTTGGTGCCATTGTCATGGAGTTGTTCTGTAAGGTAGAATAGATAGAATTCTTTATGAATTTTAGTAATAGGATGGTGGCGGGGGAGAGGTAAGATGAGAGGTAAGAACCTACGCATCTATTATAACAAGAGCCCCCAAATACAACAATAATAGTAGCATAGGTTTTTCTTTAGTTTAATTTTTTCATGAGAAAACTTAGAGATCCTGAGAGTATATTTGTTAAGATAGAAAAAATTATTGAAATTCCTACTAACTTTCATAGGGGATGTAATACCCAAACCACTAACTCAGCAGAAAGGTATCGAAATACACCTGTAGGAAGTAGTTCTACTCAAAAACCTAAGGATCCTCTCTCAGGAGATCTTACCAGGGAAGCCATAGAAGGAGAAGGAACCTTGGAAGGGGGTCCTAAGGACCTCATTCCTGAGGAAGTTCAAGACAATCAGCCACTAGGAACCTCTAACCCTCCACTAGTCTTGAATCCAAATAATACAAATTTTTAACTAGTAGGAGATCCAAATTTCGTTGACTTTGTTGATCTTGACCAGGTAAAATATCTCTTTAGAAACCCCGTAGATACAGTTATGTCGCAAATTGAAACATCCACAGTAGAACCTACTTTCCCTCTAGGATTCAATAAAAACATGATTAATCAGAGGAATATCTCTCCTGAAAAAGAATGTTGGGACACCCCATTATCACCTCGAAAGGAGCCTCCTAGGTATATTTACGTTAAAAACCTAGCCTATATGGAGAGACAGGGAGAGAACGAAGATCATGATGAAGTTAGAAATGACTAAGGAGAAGGGGAAAATTGAACTAAGGCTACCTTCGGGTTTCCTGTTTTAGACACTGAACAGGATGTAACTATGAAAAACATCCCTCCTTCCTCCTTACCTACTTTCTATGGAAAAAGAAATGAGGACCCAGACACATTTCTGTTTGAGTTTGATATCCTTTGTAGGAGCTATAATTTTCTACAAGATGCTCACAAACTAAAACTCTTTCCCGCTACACTAAAATATTCTGCCTTGATATGGTTCATGGGATTAGGTGAATCCACTATCAGCACTTGGGATGATATGAAAACCTCATTTTTGCGAAAATATCAAGAGTATTGAAAACCTAAGGACTCTCGATGTGATATATTGAATATACAACAACTTGAAGATGAAATCCTAGAGGATTATCTTTAAAGGTTTGTTTATACATTACATAAATCAATAGTGACCTCCGAGAAGATGTAGTACGCACACTTTTCCTTAAAGGGATCTCCAAGGACTTGATATAAAGTCTTAATCTCATGGCAGCTGGTGATATTTATCATAAAACCTTTGCAAAAATAAGTGAGATGTGTAAAAATTATTCTAGAAGTAGGGGGGAAGTTGGGAAAAACTTTTGGGAGCCTTATATTATAAATGTAAGAGGAAACATTCCCAGTTCAGGTGGAGTTACAAGGATAGAGTTAGGAAACCTATTGGAGAATTTCAAGACTGATATCTTGGGATCAATGGGTTATCAAATAGATGCTTTACAATCCAAGAAAAGGTAGGATGAAGAACAAGAAGAAATGAACATTTTTTGTACAAGATGTAGGGCCAAACATCCCCAAAGGGAATTTCCATTGAACAACATCTCCATATGTCACATCTGTATGGAGCAAAATCCAATAGACAATTGCTCACCATTTCCTAGGTTGCAAGCCATCTGTTATACCTAAATCCTGTCACCATCATGTGATGAGACCCTTAACTTCCATGTTTTCCCTTAATCCCAACACTTGGAGTGGAAACTTGCTCTGTTTGTCAATTCTACTTGAAAAAACCTAGCATCGCGCTTACCCTGTGGCTGATGAGTGGTACCTTGCTCAGCACCTCCTATATCTTGTTATAGAGAAGTGGTGCCACCGCCTATGGTCTTTGGTCTTAAAGCGGTTCTCATCTAAACCGCTATGTCATAAGGGAACAAAAGAGGTACCCTGGGTAAAATGGGAAAAAGAGAAGTTTCTCAAGGCTTCTAGAACTTGAGCGTTGTGTCCTCCCTTATCCCTATCATTATGGGTTAGTTTGAGCTCGAGATCCCCCATGATAGGATCTTGGAGCCACCTCACCCACCATTATCTCAACTATTCCTATCCATTGATCCTTATAAATACAAGCTCATATCCATAGTTGAGGGGGAGAACTATAGAGGTATTGTTATGCTATTGGATTGCCTACCTAGTCCAAATCATTGGAGAGAATAGAGAGAAAAGTTGGAGCTTATGGGGATGAAGTGTTTGTCTCATGGAGGGGCTTGTTGACACTAAGTCAACGGTTGTAATATTCTCCATACATTCTTAATACAAAGCTGATTTCTATTCCACATTAATGTTGTTTTGATTTCACATGTATACATTGCTAGATTCCTTAGTCACTAGCATGGATAAGTAGATGATTTTCTGGTAGCTTTGATGTGCTTGTATGTTTGATATGTTTGTAGGTACATAGGTTCATAATCGAAGCAGTATTCCAGGTGTCTACAATATTCAGGGAAGGTATTCATCCTTTGTCGTTCACTCGTTTGTTCTGGATTTGAACCATTCAGACCAGAGGAACAACTTCTGTTTGTAGAAGGTGCAATATTCCTGATAACAATTCTAGTGACTCCACTGGTGAATGGGTGCAAATCTCAATTGATCTGATCTTTCTCAGTCCTTGAAATCTTGTCCGAATCCAGGCTCCATCTCCAACTCTCTTCAGTCATATCTTCCATTTGACTTAGTGAATTTTGGTTTGAAATTTCCAGATCTGAACTATTTCGACTTTATATGCTATTTTTTACTGTCAATATGTGAGCACCAACCTTGAAATATTGTTGCTCTGGATTCCACATATGGAGTATATACTCTAGTAATCACTCATGCGATATCATACTGGGTGTGTGGAAGAACTTTAAGAGTCTGCAGTCTCTCAATGCGACTATGTAGCCCGCATTTTGTTCGGCGAAGGCATCGTCATTGTCATGTTGCCTCTCTTTCCATATGACCATTTTTTTATTATCAATAAGGACCTGTCAAAAACCATCACAAGACTAATTAGAAGCATTCCCAATCATCCAAATCATCAAAAGTGAGCTAGTTTTTCTTGTGCAACCATTTATATTTATCCGTGGTCGGCACCACCTGTGTCCCATTAAGGACAGGCGGTGGCACCTCCTGTGTGCTATGGTTTTGGTGTGGTTCTAGCGGGGTATCACTTATCCCACAAGGAATAAGAGCGGTGACTACTTCCATGATTTTATGGCTCACCATATAAGCCCAAAACACCATTAAAAATCAAAATTGAAGGCATGAAATGAAAGAGAAGGGTCTAGGATATTACCTTGAACTGACGGTGCATGAATCCGATGGTGGATTCTCCCGATATTAGTGACTAAAAATATGGCCAATAAAATGCTCCAAATGTTCTCCACGTAAATGGTAAAATGTTTTGATTTTTTACTATTTACATGACTTTTATATACATTTTAGGGTTTGACATGCTATAGTTTTTTTTTAAAATCATTTATTACTCAAAAGCTATCAATCTTAATCCTTTAATGTCAATTATTGGGACATTTAATACTTGTTTTTGAGTCGTTGCAGGATAGAAGAGTGGCAGCAGTAAAGTTTTGGGAGTTGTTTTTAGAATTTTTCATACTACCATAAAATGGAAAAAGTATTTTAAGCGTTTATTGCGACACTTTGGTCACGCTCTTGAAAATTAGCATCAAAGGTTCGAGTCCATTTCTGATTCTTTTCAAGCTTGTAAAATCTCTCATCGTGAAAAGAGACCTAGTGGAGTCTTCTTTAAACTCTTTTCAGGCTCCTTAAATACGAAAATATTGTTGAGTGATCTTGTCTTCTTGACAATCGTTAAAGCATTTGAAGAGTTGTTCATCTAATGGTAGGTTATCACTTTTTCGGTTCAGGTGAACTATTTTATGAAAAAGGACCCTATGGAGTCTTCTTTCGTGGTCTTTCAGACTCTCTTTTGGGAAGGAACCCCTCCTCTCTTAGGTTCATAAAACATATGAGTTTGGACTTGTCTTCAGATGAGCTATAACAAGTGTTTATTACCCTCTTTGAACTCGTAAAACCGAAAAGAGGAACTCATCAACCATGATGGGGAAAATTGGAAGGGAATGATTTTGCAAATAAATGGCAGTAGTTTGTTGTTACCTTTGAACATGGCACTTGTATGCATATCATTTCAGTCAATTGGGTATTCAGCTGATCTCCATGATGATCCACTTTCATGAGTCATGCCACTCCTTTGAGTCTTTCAAAAGAATGCATTGTCTGCCATCGTATTGTGTGTTTGTCTGGTTAGTCATGCTGCCAAGTATTTTTTCATGACGCCCATTGTTCAAAGGGAAGTTGAAGAATTTTTACCTCTATAGTAAAAATAGTCTCCGTGTCAGTACTTTTGAGTCAATTTATGGTTATCTTATTCACATCATTCTAGAACTATGTTTCGAGTTTCATGTCGTTAATGTGGGACTCATCATCACTCTCCTTCAATAAGACTATTCCTGTCGACATCAAATCATCATCCGAGAAATAGCATTAGAAACAAAACTTAGTACCTTGAGATCTGTATGCCTTAATGATATATTCTCTCTCTCTTGACATAGGTTCACATCATTGACATTTGATTGATAGAATTGACTGGGTGTTTGACGTCAAGACATTTATTCACACACAGTAGATTGTACTAGGGTACCTTGGGAATCATTGACATCAATGGTGATCTCCCTCGCACTTGTTAATGGTTCACATCATTGGCCGGTAATCAAGTGGTTTCTACCATGTTTGACTTCACATCATTGTAATCACATGGATTTGTAGAAGACGAGACGAAGACCCTGGGTATTTGTTTAGCACTCATTGCTTTCCCTAGGTTGCGATGGAGTTTTGTATATCTAGCATGGATCCACATTTGTATGGTCGTGGCTATGCTCAAATTTGCATCTGTATGGCATAGATCTACATTGTATGTTCGGTAGCTATTTCTAAGTTTGAGTCCTCTATCACATGGATCTATGCTATATTCTAGTATCCATGCTTGTTTATTCCTCTCATGGGTCTACTTTGTATTGGTCTACAGCCATGAGTTGGTTATGTTTTTTTACGAGTCAAAAGTATTGATGTACTACAGATGCCTACTTGATGATATTCTCCAACTGAGCTGACATTTTCACCTCAAAGTGACAACTTGTTCTCTCAAAGCTCTCGCTTATCGTATCCCTCTAAGTCTCATGCTTTGGGGGGAATTCTATTATACCTAAATCATGTCACCATCATGTGATGATACCCTTAACTTCCATGTTTTCCCTTAATCCCAACACTTGGAGTGAAAACTTGCTCTGTTTGTCAATTCTACTTGAAAAAACCTAGCACCACACTTACCCTATGGCTGATGAGTGGTACCTTAATCAGTGCCACCTGTATCTTTTTATAGAGAAGTGGTGCCACCGCCTATGGTCTTTGGTCTTAAATCGGTTCTCATCTAAACCGCTCTGTCATAAGGGAACAAAAGTGGTAACCTGGGTAAAATGGGAAAAAGAGAAGTTTCTCGAGGCTTCTAGAACTTGAGCCTCATGTCCTCCCTTATCCCTATCATTATGGGTTAGTTTGAGCTCAATATACCCCATGATAGGATATTGGATCCACCTCACCCACCATTTTCTCAACTATTCCTATCCATTGAGCCTTATAAATACAAGCTCATATCCATAGTTAAGGGGGATAACTATAGAGGTATTGTTATGCTGTTGGATTGACTACCTAGTCCAAATCATTGGAGAGCATAGAGAGAAAATTTGGAGCTTATGGGGATGAAGTGTTTGTCTCGTGGAGGGGCTTGTCGACACTAAGGAAATAGTTGTAAGCTTCTCCATATATTTAATGCAAAGCTGATTTATGTCCCACATTACTGTTGTTTTGATTTCACATGTATACGTTGCTAGATTCCTTAGTCACTAGCATGGATAAGTAGATGATTTTCTGGTAGCTTTGATGTGCTTGTATGTTTGATATGTTTGCGGGTACATATGTTCATAATCGAAGCAGTATTCCAGGTGTCTACAACATTCATGGAAGGTCTTCATCCTTTGTTGTTCACTCATTTGTTTTGGATCTGAACCATTCAGAACAGAGGAACAAATTCTGTCCACAGAAGGTGCAATATTCCTGATAAAACCATCTATAAGAATGAGGATGTAGGTGAAACATCTAGGAGGCCTCCTTGGCAACCTAGAGACCAACCAACATACCATAATTTTCCACCACAATCCCCACTCTATTATCCTCCATGCCAACCACCTCAACAATGGAACACCTCAAGTTGGCAGAATTGGCCACCTCAGTACTCTCCTCCTAAATTTTCGTAGCAGAAATATTGGTCACAAGGGTGGAGAGGACAACCATACCCTCAGTCACAACCTGTCTCTACACCTGATCATCCTTATCCTCAGCACCAAACAAATTTCCATCAAATTTCACTTGGATTTGTTCCTCCAGTTCCTCTCATCGCACAAAAACCTCATCACTTCCAAAATACAAACCCTCCGCGACCGACATTATTATCTGCACAATCGATACCTAACCCAAATAATAAACCAACTCAAGCTCTTAACAACATTTAGTTGCAAACTCTTCCATCATACCTTATTTCGACTGTACCTGTACATGAGATTCATTTACGATCTAGAAGAGTTGTGAATGATAAACCCAAGTCATCAGTCATGATTCATGAGGAAAATGAAGAAGAAGAAGATTCAAATGAACATGTGAATGATGCCATTTTGAAGGATGTTAAAATTCTGAATATTCTAGTACACACCCATCCTCCATAAGAACCCTTTTAGGAGCAAAGAGTTCCTCCATTTCTAGAAAGACTAGTAATAGAAAAACCTGTAGTTCATCCTGAGTATGACATTTTGAATGAATTAAAGAATATATGTGTCAAAATTCCTCTATTACAAGCTATCAAGGACATACCAAACTACAACAAGGTAATAAAGGAACTATGCATTAAGCGCCCAGAAAAGAAGCAAAAATACCCCCTCACAATTCATGTTATAGGATAGATGTCTAAATGTATGATAGATCAGTCTCAGATTGCAAAATATACAAATCTGGGAGCCCCACTAGTGACTGTAGTTGTAAACAATACCACCATAGAAAATACATTAATCTATTTAAGATCCTCCATCAACATGATGACCACCGCAGTTTTAGAAGTTTTATAGTTGGGACAATTTCTCCGACCTACTCCTTCCATCCTAGAACTAGCAGACCGTACTTCGGTAAAACCTGCTGGAGTCCTGGATGACATTATTGTATCAGTAGCCTCATGGGAATACCTTGTTGAATTTATGGTCATAGAATCGAAGGATCCTTCTAAAGGGCATCCTATTATCTTGGGAAGACCATGGTTATCTACTGCAAATGCTTTTATAGGATGGAGGGATGGAGAGATGACTATTTCCAATGGGTTGTCTACATAGAGACTTATTTAATACCCCCCAGCACAGATAATAACTGAAAACTCATGGTATTTAAATTGTTCTTTCGAGGATGAGGACTTTGATGACCTCTCCCTCCCCAGTTATTTCTCTTGGGAACTTCGGGAGAAGACCACTGAGAATGTATTAAACCAGTTTGTTTCTTCAACAACTTGTATAGATTTTCCTCAATCTTTTGCTCAATTCGATCAGATTTTTGGAGACAAGTTCCAAGAGAATATGGCTCTCTCAATGTTTATGGATACACCTTGTGTCTTCATAATTTAATATCATACAGGACCCTATACCATACCTTGTGAAGTTGGCCCTGAAAAATTTCTACATATAAACACAGGATTAAGTGAAAACCAACAAGCAGAGCTGCTTGAGGTTCTTAAAAAACAAGCTAGAGCATTTGCATGGGAATACATTGATATGAAGGGTATACACCCTAACACTTGTATTCACCATATTTATATGGATCCAAACATTTCACTTGTAAGGCAGCCTCAGAGGAGTATGAATCTTGCTCTAAAGGATATAGTAAAAGAAGAATTACAAAAAATCCTCAATGTTGGTTTCATCTATCCTATCTCCGATAGTAAATGGGTGTCTCCTCTAGTGGTAGTCCCAAATAAAGTCATAGGGGAATGGTGCATTTGTGTTGATTTTAGAGAGCTAAACAAAGGCACACTTAAAGACTACTTTCCTTTACCTTTTATTGATCAAGTGTTAGATACCCTGTTAGGTAAAAAATATTTTTCCTTTCTTGACGGATATAGTGGCTACAACTAGATGTTAACAGCACCTGAAGATCAAGACGAGACCAATTTTACATGCCCTTGGGGAACACATGCTTATAGAGTTTTTCCATTTGGCTTATGTAATGCACCTGCCACTTTTCAGTGAGCAGTCTTAGGAATTTTTTCTGATCTTATAAATGACTGTGTGGAGGTATACATGGATGATTTTACAACCTATCATAATACCTTTCAAGAAGCTCTTGAAAACCTTGAGAAGGTACTGATCCGATGTCAAGAAACGAATTTATCCCATAGTCATGAAAAATGTAAAATGTTACTGACAAAAGGTATAGTTTTAGGACACCATATTTCCTCCCAAGGAATTAAGGTAGATCTTGCTAATATTGAAGTAATTGTTGGCCTTCCCTCTCCAAAAACGCAAAAGGAGGTAAGAATCTTTCTTGGTCATGCAGGCTATTACCACCGTTTTGTTGAAAATTTCACTAAAATAGTTGCACCGATGTTTAAATTGCTTACAAAGGATATAGAATTCTAGTGGATATAATCTTGTCAAAATGCTTTTGAAATTTTAAAATCTAAACTATCGGTTGCACCAATACTCAGGGATCCCGATTGATCCCTTCCTTTTCATATATCCACCGATGCATATGATATGGCCATAGGAGGAGTCTTGGGACAAGAAGAGGGACACACACCTTATGCCATTTATTTTACTATCAATAATTTGACTACTGTCGAACTAAATTACATTGTTACTGAAAAAGAATTTTTGGCAGTAGTTTATTCTATTAATAAATTTCGCCATTAAAATATAGGTTACAAAGTCTTTGTGCATACCGATCACTATGCCATTATATTTTTAATGAATAAACCAATTACCAATGGTAGAGTGACCCAGTGGCTTCTTCTATTGCAAGAGTTTAACATCACCGTCATTGACTGACCTGGTAAAGAAAATCTAGTAGTAGATTTCCTTTCTCGCATTCAACATGATGATGGTGCTAAACTTGTTGATGATGCTTTTCCTGACAAACATTTTTTTGTTGTGTCTGTTCAAACCCCTTGGTTTGCAGACATTGCCAATTATTTAGCAACTGGGAAATTACCAAACCATTTGTCCCTACACTAGAAACGTCGTATTATAGTTCAGAGTTCTAATTATTCTTGGGTTGATAATGACCTCTTCCACACCAGTACAGATCTTATTATTCGATTATATGTGCAGGAGGATGAAATGATAGACATCCTCCATGCATTCCATGATGGAACATGTGGAGGACATTTTTCTGATAAGCACATAAAAAGTGTTGCACTTTGGTTATTACTGGCCAAGCATTTTCAAGGATGCTGCCAAGTATGTTAAAGGATGTGATAGTTGCCAAAGAATGGATAGACCTACGTCATTTGATCAGATTTCCTTACAACCTCAGATCATGATTGAGCCATTTGAGAAATGGGCTCTTGATTTTGTAGGACCAATTTCTCCCATGTCTCGTAAAAAGAAGTATATCATGGTTTGCACATATTACGTCACCAAATGGGTAGAAGCTAAAGCTTTGTTTAGGGATACAGAGAAATCCGTGGTAGAATTCATATATGAATAAATATTCACTCGGTTTGGTGTACCTAGAGAAATACTCACAAACCAAGGTTCCCAATTTACTTTTAAATTAATGAAAGAACTTACTACAAAGTATGGCATCCGACATTGCAAGTCTTCACCTTATCACCCTCAGGCTAATGGCTACGTAGAATAAACCAATAAAGTATTAGAAGCCATTTTAACCAAAACCATTTACTTACATCATAAGGATTGGGCAGATAGACTCTCGGAGGCCTTATGAGTCTATAGGATAACATGGAGAAACACTACCGAACATACCCCCTATGAGTTAGTGTATGGAAAACAAATCCTTTTACCTATTGAATTTCAAGTTAAGACCTTTCGTATGGAAGAAAAATTAGGCATGGATTTGGAGGAAGCATAGAAACAATAAGTGTCACAGATTAATGAGTTAGATGAGATTAGACAAGATGTACTCCAAATAACCATGCTAATACAGAATCAACGAAAGAAATGGCATGATAATTTTACTAAGGAAAAGTAATTTAAAACTGGAGATTGGGCACTACTATTCGACTCATGGTTTAAAAGTTTTAAAGGAAAGTTAACTACCCATTGGATGGGCCCATATGAAGTAGTTACAACTTTTGACAATGGGTCAGTAGAAATTAATACAATTGATGGTTCACAAGTTTTCTTTGTAGTAAATGGACACAGACTTATACTTTATCACCAACCAACATCTAAACAAGATTTCATACAGAATGTTTTGTAGCAGAAGGAAATGGAATTGGTTGAAGGGGAAGTTATTCCTCCTCCTCCTGATCCTTAAAAAAGTATTTTGGGTTATCATCACTTGTATATATGTAAATATGTGTTTGTTTCTTTGAATAAATAAGAGTCATTTCTGTCAAATTGCTTACAAGGGACTCTTTTTCTTTCTATAATGTTATATATGTTTTCATGAATAAATTGAATCATGTAACAAGGGGTTTTGCAGTTTGATTACAAGTACTTATCTCTATAAGCAGCTCATGGAGTATTATTTGGAAAACGGAAGTACGCTAAAACACTCATAAGTTATCTTAACATTTCTTGGGGTACTTTGGAAATTTGTAGCTTATAGTGACAATTAAAAAAAAAGCAATTCTTTGTATATCATTCTTAACCGTCTCTTCTATGATTCATATGATTTTTGGTATTTTGATTCAGACGTGTATATTTCTCATTTGCTCTTTTGAACAGTTGCTTGACAGACCTACTTTCATTATCATATTTTTCACAATCTCATCTTACACCTATGGATCACTATTTCATCCTATACTTGTTATCAAAACTTGTCTCTCAAGTATTTTGGTGATAACTTGAGAGTAAGTGGAATTTTTGCTTGTGGGGAACATTACTTATCTTTTATGAAGAAGAAGGACTCTAAGGACAAACAACAGCTTTAAGTTATTCTCTATTGACATGATCTATGGTTAAGGCCATTATGAAAAGTTACTTATGATTTTACTTTACAAAATTGAATTATGTGTTTAGCAGGACTTAACATGCTCTATTACTAATGGAATTCCATATATTTAATATTATTATACAAGGAAAACCCACCGGGGTACAGAATAGGCCTGCTAGTAGCAGGTCAATGCTAAGTAATAACTTAAAACAAGGAAGCTCGATAAATGCAAGTAAACCCATCGAGGTACTGAATAGGATTGCTGGCAACAAGACTATGCTTGCATGGTACCAAGGTAAACCCATCGAGGTACTGAACAAGCCTGCTGGCAGCGGGGCAATATCGGGTAAAAGATAAATGGTCAATGCACCACTATTCACATGGTTCATAGGACAATGATAATATAAATATTTTTTTTCAGAATTTATGAATAAACATGTCAAGGCCAATTGTTTATAATGTCATTTGAGAATGGATGAAATTTGGGCTTGGGCCTGGCGATCTAATTCAACAAATACCTATGATGTCATTATCTGAGAAATGGGACCCATAGCTATAAATTTCACACACTCTAGGGTAAACTCAAAATATTTTGTGATGACAAGATATCTTTAAAATGAGGCATGGATGACAAGATTTTCCTATTGAATTCTTTCGGTTATATTACCATCATTCAAGTGGTATTTCTAAGCACTGTTATATTTTTTTATGAATATACATATTTGAATCATTTCCATTTACTAGTTATTTTTTCTTTTTTTTACAAAATAATAACAGCATGATAGAAATATTTATTTCATTATCTGGAACAATCAATTTTTCTTTCTTGTATGGCTTGCAGACACGCTGTATCTTTGGTTTGGGGGAGGATTAGGAAATTTTAGAATTTTTATATTTTCATTATTTATGATAGATCTATTTATCTCTAACAAATGATAAGCGTTTTCAAGATACTGTAAGCAGTGGAACTTGGTTATAGAATGAAGCATATTTTCACAGAACATCAATATAAAGGACTGTATGAAGGATCAAATGATGGTCCAAATGAAATACCAAATGACGATCTGAATAAAACATTGTGATATTATAGCACTTATGATTAAAATTTGCTAACCATTTTTTTTCTTTTGGCAAATAGTTCTTACCTCCATGTGGATGCGATTTGACCTTAGAAGCTTTTTAGTCATCATTTCACTATTAGCAACCCTATCCTCTTACCCAATCATGCATGTAAACTATCAAATGACCGATATCCTTGTTAATTAAGGTTATTATAATTGTAAATGTGATTCATGCCTTCGTTTCATATGTTCAACCTATCCAAAGTTTTACTTTGGACATGGTTGAACTAATTACAAACCTTATGAATGCATATGCTCATTAATGGCACACGTCTCAAGGTTCGCTATGATAGCGTGATCTATTAAAGCAGGCCGAACATCTTGTTATTCAATCATTTTCATCACCATAATTTCTGTAGAGCTGTTTCAACCACTTTTTTCTTATATCCTCTACAAAAATCATGTATCCTAACTATTGAACAATGCTGAATTGTTTCAAACTTGAGAGCTATCAAGTTAAGACTATCAAAGAACTCAACAAATTCATTAAATATTCATTCAACATTTGACACGAAAGACATACTATTTTAAAATCATAAGCCAAAAGACTAAAGTTTAAATCACCTCCTTCATCTGCCAAGTCGAAGGCAGCTTCTAGCGCAGCTCAGCCTTCGTCCTAAGTTATCTTTCTTTTTGCTCAATGGGACTTGGCATTTCTCCAATTTGGGGGAATATTGATCCCAGTTTTGTCATCATTTTTGGTAGTTAAATTATGCATTTAAACATATGCTTTTTCATCTTTTTGCATATTTTCTGTCATGCAGCTCACTATTCAGCCCTAGGTATGAATGAATTTAAGATTTACGTAAAATATGTTTATTATTATCATTTCATGATTTTATAGATTAAAATTGACATTATTTCAAGCACTTTTGATATATTGATATATGAATGATATTGTTATTTCATACCATAGTCTTTAGTGTGCCAACAAAAAGGAAACTCATTCATCCTAGATATGCGTAGAGCATATCCAGACCATTGTCCATCTCATCGTTCAGATCATCAATCCAACCACGCATTGTTGATAAGAGATTCCTGAGTGTTAAAGCATGAAAACTATTTATTGTCCACATGTATGGGTGATAGCATGGCTCTCATTCTAGAAGACTCGCCAACATCCTCCTTCTCTCGACACCATGCCACCAGTCCATGCTAAGAAGGACCCTCACACCACATCACGCACCATGAAGAAATAACACGCAATGGAAAAGGAAGAATGTTGTGTGTTGGAGTTTGATCAGTTGATAGCAGTAATGGTTGACTAAATTTAGAGAGTAGTCGATCACTAAAGGGTCAACCTGCTCACCTCTGTAAACATTATGTATATAAACGCCTCCATGCGAAGAGCTACGTGCTTGATCAATTCATTAGTTAGACAGTCAGTTTTTAAGAGAATAACTATGTAACTCTGTTCCTTATTTTTAATAGAATCTCGATGTTCTATTGTTCATGATTGTGTTCATGTAAGCGTTAGTCAGGCATCGCCCCTAATTGCTAAGAAGGCCCCTCATCAACCAATGGTTTCTTTTCTTGTTTAATTTCGTTATCTTTTCTTTTGTAGTTAGTATAGTTTGATTTCTAATTTGTTTTCATTAAAATTACTATAAACATTTATCTCGTTGTTTTTTGTAATGCATTAATATAGTTTTATTTCTGAAGTTGAATAGCTAGTTGCTTGCATAGTTTGCTTTCAATTTACTTTCCAATTATTTCATTTCCAGTTTTACTGTTTAGTTTTATATTGACAAGTATATAGAATAGATTGATTTAATCAAGTTATAATAGATTCAATTCTGTTCATTTCCTTTCTGTTATATGTTCATTCAAGTTAAACTCCAGTTGGTTTCTTAGTGTAATACGCAATGAATTCTTTTTATGAATTAGTTTAAGATTATTTCGCTGTCAAATTTGATCATTAAGTGGGTTTATTTACTACCTCTATGCATTGTATTTGCATGTGCACAAATTCAGCTGAATATTAGATCATTTAGGTTATTTTCTGTTATTCTAGTTATGTAGACTGTCAATCAGACAACTTGTTTAAATTATCATTTAGACACCCCTTTCAGACCTGTAGTTCAGTCTTTCATCCAGTTTGTCATTTCATTTTTAGTGTTTTTAATGTGTTTTGAACCTATTTAAAGCTCTGTTTCTTTAGTTTTTAAAGTATGCTTTAACTGTAATAGTTAGATGATAGTCCTATTTAACATTAAGACTAAAAGTTAGACTGTTTTAGATTATTTATTAAAGTTTTATCCTTTCACCTTGAACATGTTTTGAGTTATGTTATGTTTTGTTTCTTTTGTTTGTTTCTAATTCATTTGAATAATAATGATGTACTATTTTGTAATCATGCCTTTGGATTGATTTATTTGTTTGCATGTAAAACTTAGTATTAGATGTGTTATCCTTACGAAAGTATACTAGTACCTTGTAGATTGTTCATAGCAGTAGGAACTGTTCCTTTTTCACCGTGTGATTACCAAAAGAGACTAGTAGGATAGAATTCAAAGTTATTCCTATTAAGTTTTCTACTTTCTTCTCTTATTAAGTTTTCTACTTGCTTCTCTTATTAATTTTTCTACTCACTTATAAGTTAGGTCTTCCTTGCATCCTAGTCTTTCATTTGAGAAGTTAGTTGTTGATAGTATCCTTTTTCAGTCTAAAGTTATTTGCTTATAAAATAAATTATTAATATAATTGTTATTGCTATGTTTCCAATATAAACTTTCTTCGCATAATTAGTTCTTGAAATTATTCAATAAACCTTACTAGAAAGAGTAGTTTTTTTCTTCTATAGAAGTAGTATTGTATATATCTTTATTCTTTAGTAATTGTTTATAGAGTAGAGTAGTGTATATTTTATACTCTGATGTAGTATTCTGTTTCAGTTCAATTACCTTAATAGTTGAATTCTTAGGAGTTTGACTCGGTTTTTCATTTCGAAAGATTTTTCGATCATTTATTTGTTAAAATATTTCCACGACACCATAGGAATCCCTCTACCTTCACATATATTTTGTGTCAACTCTAAGCCTACAAACCCCGGTCGATAATTAAATATTAGGTGAATTAATCAATACGATATCACACCCAACAATACACCTCCTCCTATATGATTCCATTGAGAAATGCGGTCTTCACATCCATCTTATGGATCTTCCAACCCATTTACGTAGCAATCAAAGCCCTGATCGAAGTATAACGAGAAACCAACACAAAGGTCTCATCATAATACACTCCCTCAACCTGTGAAAACCCCACACTACAAACATGGCCTTGTACTTCTCCACACTACCATCCGCAACATGATTCAACTTGTAAATCCAATGAGAAGTCTTCACTGACTTCCCATCAGGTCTCTGAACTATCTCCCATACATCATTCTTCATGATGGAATGGTACTCATCGATTATGGAATCTTTCCAAACATGATGTTGGGAGGCCTCCTCAAAAGTAGAAGGCTTGGAATAATGAAGACTGGCCACTAATTCCATGCCCAATCTGTATGAGATTAGAAAGAACCTGTAGATAATCATGTCTAGGAGCTTGACAAATCACCTAGAGTGATGAATATCTTCAAATTTTGTACAAGGTTGAAGATGCAAACCTATAGAAGACAAAAAGATCATAGATGGGTGCAAGATGAACTTTTTGACAAAGTTCAAGATGAACGGATCTTGGTATCTAATAACCTGAGATGGATACATAGTAGAAGAGGATGCTACCTATCACTCTAGTAAAGAAGGAAAAGGTAGGATGCTGCTCTGATTCAGGGGAGGTGAATACAAAAGATATCTGAGTTTGACATGGTACGACAGAATGGAAAACTTCCAGATGTACCAAGACTTTACCAAGAGTAAAGTGGGTTCCAACCTTCAAGGTTCGGAATGCGGAAGATTGAGATATGTCGATGACCTGAAATAATGAACTCATGGTAGAATTGATGGAACAATACCATAATGATGTTTGGGATATAGTACCCAAACCAAAAATAAAGAGTGTGGTATCTTTGTTACGGAGAGAAATTCCTATGGCTTGGGGTACCACAACAGACAGCTTGACTCCAGAAATCAATCCTTTCCAATATGCAATAGAAATTAAATGTCTAACACTAAAGGATCAGACCTCATACCTTATTCTGGATGGTTGAAGTAGATCCCTGTTGAGATTTCCAATCTTCAGCTTGAATTGATAGATTACTTCCTCAACAACAAGTAAAAAATACAAGCATTCAATATATCATGGTGTTAGATCTATTATAGCATATATAATCAATAATGTAAAATCATTTGACATAATCCCATGGATAAAATATTCATTAAAACACACATTATTGGATAGGAAAAGATATTTCTATTAATATAAATAAGAGATTACAAGATACAACCTCTAACAGCACGTCTATGAACCGGAGAAACTGAATCCCCCACTTGGGCCTCCACCACCTCAATCCTCCATCTCTCGATAGCAAGCTCACAAGAAAAATACAAGCTTGGGAAGAACACCCTAGTGCTCCAAGGGACAAAGGGATGCATACTCAAGCATAAGTTCCGACAATAATGGACTATAGTTTCTTTGCTCTCAATTCTCTCTTATGCCTTCAATGTACCAAGGGGTTCCTTATATAGATTTTCAAAGGGGTAATGAAAGGTCGAATCCGAGCGATCTCAAGGCATAGGGAAGGCCAAGAGTCAAATGAGTCAGATCCATGTCAAGGAAAACTCCAAAAGGATTTGGATTATGCACACATCCCGATGTACATGGTTTTAGTGGTCAAACCCACGTATATACACGCTTATATGTTTAAAAGTCACGTGTATCATTTTTCATATGTTTTTAGGGATGATCAAGGAAACATTAAAGGACAAAAATGGTCCATGGGGTCAAAGGAGTCTGCAGTGGGACAGGGGAAGGCCATACAAAGTGTGATTCACCTGGAGTGGTGAAATTAGCTATAACAATCTTCCAAGTGGATCTACAAGATAAAACATGTTGCTGATGAAAGGAAAGATTTGTGGATAAAGGATTCTCTTAGAGAGAGGGAATCAATTATGAAGAGATATTTTATCTAGGAATCAAGGTACACTTCCATTAGAACTATCATGGAAATTGCTTCCATGATGAAGTGGGATATACACCATATGGATGTAAAGACAATCCCTCCTTAATGGTGTGATTGAGGAAGAAGTTTACATCGAATAGCCACAAGGATTTGAAGTCGAAAATAGAGTGACTCATGTATGTAAGTTGAAAAAGACTCTATATGGACTGAGGTAAGATCCTAGAGCATGGTATGGAAGAATAGATAGCTTCTTGAGTAAATTTGATCCTAACCTTTACCTTAAGGTTATGGATGATGAACTTGGAATACTATTGTTGTATGTGGATGATCTAATTCTGACTGGAAATGAGAAACAAATCACATATTGCAAGAAGAAGATAGTTGAATAATTCAAGATGAAAGATCTTGGATTGATGCATTATTTTCTTAGGATGGAAGTGTGGAAGAGCTCAAACGGAATCTTTTGAACTAGGGAAAGTATGTTGTGGAAATATTAAAGAATATTTGATATGTTGGATTGTAAAGTCATGGCCATAACCATGGGTACCAACATGAAGCTATTGTCTATGAGACATCAACATTAGTGGATATGACTCAATATAGACAGATTATTGATTTGTTGATGTATCTAACGAACAAGGTTAGATATATTCTTTGTTGTGAACACCTTGAATTAGTATCTAGGTAACCCTAGACATGTTCACTCGATATATGCAAAGCATGATGAGGTACATTAAAGGTATGAAAGACTTGGGACTTTTCTATGGTAGATATCATGACTACAAATCATCTGGATATATGGATTCATATTGGGAAGGAAGTTCCACATATAGAAAGAGCACCTCAGGTGGATGTTATTGTTTATGATCTGCCATGATATCATGGTTTAGCCCAGTTTTTCTCTCAGTACAACTGAAGTAGAGTACATGGCAAATTGCTTTGCTATTTGGGAAGCCATATGGATTTGGAAAGATGATGCCAGGACTATTTGAAATGGAGTTGGATACCACAGTTTTTCTTTTTGACAACCAAAGTTGCATAAAGATGACAAAGAATCATGTGGAATATGGTACCAAAGGGAGACATAAAACTCCAGTATCTGAGTACCAATGAGCAAGTTGTTGATGTGGTGACCAAGCTTCTGTGACAAGCTTGGTGTAGTTTGAAAAGACTTTCCTTGCAAGGAGGACCATTCATGTTGATACTAAAGACTTTCCTCGCAAGGAGGAACAATGATGTTGATACTGAAGACTTTCCTCACAAGGAGGAAAAGTGATGATGATATAGATTCTTTCTCGCATGGAGGAATGATGAATATATGGAACCTTCTCAAAAAGGAGAAATAGGTCGAAGATTTTGACTCTCATCGAAAAAGGAATAACAAGTCAAAGATATGGATTTTCTTCAGAAAGGAAGAACAAGTCGAAGATGTGGACTTTATTCATAAATGAGGAACAAGTCAAAGATATGGACTATCCTAGAAAAATGAAGAACAAGTTGAGACTATGAACCCTCCTTGGACAAAGGGGGAGTGGGTTGATAATATGGATCCTCCCAGAAAATGGGAAGTGATGATGAGACTGACATCGATGATGGGATGACAGTGATGCTCCAGCATGAAAGAGGCTAAGTATGCTTGAAGATGCTGACAATGCTTGACATTTATTTGTGGATGATAGTATCCTCTCTTAAGGATGGAAGGTATAACACTTTGTTCATGAGAGTGGTCCTTACTAGGTAAGGATGGCCCTGCAGATGCTATTCTTGCATGGAAAGTACCGACATTCACTTGTGGATAATAGTATCCTCTCTTGAGGATAGCAAGTATAACACTGTGTTCATGAGAGTGGTACTTACTAGCTAAGGATGGCCCTACAGATGATACTCTTGTATGGAGAGTATGGCCTACATTCTTATGTATATTCCATAGAATAACACTCACTTGGGAGTGGTCCTAACCTGTGTGGTCTGGATTCTCAATGATGAGTCCTCATGGACGTCATAGTATAACACTCACTTGGTAGTGGTCCTAACCTATGTGGTATGGATGTTCTACGTTGGGTCGTGTTAGTAGGAATATTTCACCTTCTACAGACAGTAAGGTGTTCCACTGGTCTGAATGGTTCAGATCCAGAACAAATGAGAGACAAAGGTTGAAGACCCTCCCTGGACACCATAGATACCTGGAATGTGATGCTTCGATAGTAACCCTATGTAACTGCAATAAGATCAAACACGCAAACACATCAAAGCTGCCAGAATATAATCTACTGATCCATGTTAGTGACTAAGGAATCTAACAACATATACACGTGAAATCAAACAACAACAGTAATGTGGGACAAAAATCAACTTTGCATTAAGATAAAATGGAGAAGTTTACAACCAATTAAGCCTTAGTGTTGACATGCATGTCCATGAAACCAAAAATTTCATCCCCATAAGCTCCAAATTTGCTCTCTATGCTCTCCAATGGATTGGGCCAAGTGATCAATCCAACAACATAACAATACCTCAAGAGTTCTCTCCCTCAACCATGGACATGAACTCATATTTATAAGGCTCAATGGATAGAAATGGTTGAGATATTTGTGGATGAGTTGGCCTCTAAGATCCTATGATGGGGGATCTCGAGCTCAACTAACCCACAATGATAGGGATAAGGGAGGACATGAGGCTCATGATTTAGAAGCCTTGAGAATACTCTCTTTTTCCCCTTTTACCCAGGGTACTGCGTTTCTCCTCTTATGACAGAGTGGTTCAGGTAAGAACCACTTATGGACCAAGGGCAACATGCAGTGGCATCGCTTATGGAAAACAATAGAAAGGTGGTGCGAGCAAGGAACCACTCATGGCTAATAGGGAAAGCACGGCGCTGAGCATTTTTATGTAGAATTGACAGAAATCATGGGTTTCCACTCCAAGTGTTGGGATTAAGGGAAAGTAGGTATGTCAAAGGTCTTATCACATGCTGATGACAGGATTTTGGTATAACAGGATGCCCCCCAAAGCATGAGTCTTAGAGGGATACAATAAACAAGAGCTTTGAGAGAACAAGTCATTGCTATGAAGTGAAAATGTTGGCTCGATCTAAGCATGTTGTCAAGTAGGCATTTATAGTACATCAGTATGTTGACTCATAGACACAAGTAACCAACTCATGGCTATAGACCAATACAAGGTAGATCCATGAGAGGAATAAACAAGCATGGCTACTAGAATACAACGTAGATCCATGTGATAGAGGACTCAAACTTGGACATAGCTACCAGATATACGATGTATATCTATATCCAGATGCAAATTTGAGCATAGCCATGACCATACAAATGTGGATCCATGCTAGATATACAAAAATCCATCGCAAGCTAGGGAAAAAGCAATGAGCGCTTTAAACAAATACTAGGGTCTTCATCTCGTCTTCCACAAAGTATGATTCTATCCATGCGATTACAATGATATGAAATCAAACATGGTAGAAACCACTTGATTACCGGTCAATGATGTGAACCGTTAACAAGTGCGAGGAAGATCACTATTAATGTCAATGATTCCCAAGGTACCCGAGTATGATCTACTGAGTGTGAATAGATGTCCTGATGTCGAACACCAATTTGATTCTATAAATCAAAGGTCAATGATGTGAACCTATGTCGAGAGTGAGATAATCTATCATTAAGGCATACAGATCTCAAGGTACTAAGTATTTGTTTCTAAGACTATTTCCCAGATGATGAGCTGATGTCGACAGGAATAGTCTCATCAAAGGAGGGCCATGATGAGTCCCACATCGATGAAACAAAACTCAGAACATAGTTTTGGAATGATGTGAATGTAGTAACCATCAAACTAACTCAAAAGTACTGGCACAAAGATTGTGTTGATTGCAGAGGTAAAAATTCTTCAAATCCCCTTTGAACATCGGGCGGCACGATAAAAAGACTTGGCAGCATGAATGAACAGGACAAACACACAATGTGATAGTGGACAGTGCATTCTTTTGAAAGACTCAAAGGAGTGGCATGACTCACGAAAGTGGATCATCACAGAGATCCACTGAATACCTAATTGACTGACATGATGTGCAAACAATTGCCATGTTCAAAGGTAACGTCAAACAACTGCCATTATTTGCAAAATGATTCCCTTCCCATTTCCCCCATCATGGTTGATGAGTGCCTCTTTTTGGTTTTATGAGTTCAAAGAGGGTAACAAACACTTGATATATCTTGTCAGAAGACAAGTGCAAATTCATATGTTTTATGAACCTGAGAGAGGAGGGGTTCATTCCCAAAATGGGTCTCTCAATGTTTAATTTAACGAGTCCAATGAAAGAAAACTTGGTGACGTTCACATCTAGAGATTCTGAATGATTACAAAAGAAGAATCCAAAGGGGTCCTTTTTCGTATGATTTAGCCTCTAAGGCTTGAAAAAGTGTAAAATTATACCTTAGAGAACTCTTTTAGTCATGATTGGCTAGAGTGTTCCTTTTTTGTAAATAGTCTGTTAGAACAGAAAAAGAGATAACCTACCTGTTGATGTATTTGTAACTTCGGAATGTATTCATTTATGTATCTGATGTATTGTAACCTGATGTTTATTCCGAGATGTATCTATAATGTAATTGAGTCATGTTGTCATGCCCTGATGTTCCAATCGGGAGGATCTATAATGTAAACAAGTCATGTCAAGTCATAGTGGGTAACCCTCTGATTGTCTAAGGGTTAAAGTCCCCACAGTTCTAGGACACTTCGGTTATTAGACTCTCCTAGTAGAGATCGGACCTGGTAGGGTTTTAGTCATGCCGAGATTATTATAAATAGATATTTGGAGTCTCTATTTGATACACATCTCATACACACTCAAGTGTAGCACATAGTTGAGGAAGGACAAGACACTGGGGCTAGACAAGAAGAAGATTACTGCTATCGAGAGTGCATCTTACTGTTTTGGGGTTTTACCTTTTGTGTTTATTCTATCTCTGAGGAAGTTGCGGGGTTTTCTCCTTTATGGTTTCCCTGAGGAAAAAAACTATGTTCATTGTCTCTTGTGTTTGATTGCTGTACTTGTTATTCTCTCAGTTAAAGATACTAATAATGCTAGCTTAATGTTGAAAAACTAACGTGGAATCAGAGTTAACCTGAGAAGAAGACACTATGCAACTGAGGGAAGTAGGGATTCCTAGTTTGTGGATCTTCCTCCACATATTTTCAGCAAAATTAAGGTGGAATAACTCTCCTCCTTAGGGTGTATATTTCTGTCGAAGTAGAATCCAATTCTGAGGTTTTTCAGTTTTAGACCTGTCACTATTGTCAAAAATTAGAGCTTTTCACTAAAGAGGAATTTTTCAGTGAGCCCAGGCCTAGATTGATATCCTTTCTAAAATTGAAGTTAGGGACAAATTTCAAGGCATTTGGTTGGACAGAACTCTGGAAAAGCAAAACCCTAATTTACTCCTAAACCAGCTCTGTAGGATTTCAGCTCAAGTTTCAGATCCGATATCTTGAACCTAGTAAGATATAAAATCTTTTATATTTCCATTTGAGGTTCTCAGTTAAGATGTCTCATCATACCAAGATTGATGAAAAGCTTGAGGGAGCTGACAAATTCTAAGCCTAGAAGTATAGGATCTCCCCTGGAAGTATAGGATCTACCTGGTCCTGGAAGAAAATGAATTAGACTCCTACATCCATGAAGAGGTTCCAGTTCCAGAGGGATATGAGGAAAAGGCATTACATAAGAAGAAGATGGTTATGGAAAAGAGGATCATTGCTGATTCTATGAAGGATCACCTTATCCCACAGGTGTCCTCTCTCAATACACCTAAAGCTATGTTTGATGCCCTAACCAAATTTTTTGAAGGGAAGAACATAAACCAGAAGATGACTCTGAGAAACCAACTGAAGAATGTGAATATTCAGAATGCAAAAACAATCCAGTATTACTTCATAAGAGTTTCTCAGATCAAAGAAAAACTAGAAGTAGTGGATGAAGAAGTGGAAAATGCAGAGATTGTGATGACAACACTGAATGGCCTTCCTAGGTCATGGGATTCTTTCATCCAAGAAATTTGTGCTAGAAAGAAGTTAGTCAAGTTCAACAGACTATGGGAAGAGTGATCTTAAGAAGAAGCTCAGATAGCAACTCGAGAAGAAAATATGGGAAGTGAAGATCAAGCTCTCATGGTACACTCCAAGTCTCACTCCAAGTCAACCAAAAGAATATCTCAACACTTCAGAGGTAAGCACTTTCACAAAGATAACACTAGAAGAGATTTATCTAGGATCATATTTATACATGTGATTAAGTAGGACATTATGCAAGGAATTGTCCTAAGAAACCAAAGCCAACAAAGAAGAGCAAAAAAAGAAGACATCATGCTCATGCTGCAGAGGATGATGAACCATCCAAGAAAAGATCCAGATATGAAAGTGAAGATTCTTCAAGTGAGGATGAATATGTTTTGATCTCCGCTCTCACAGGTAACAATACTCATGGAAGTGATGATTGGCTCATCGATAGTGGGGCTTCCAAACATATGATAGGATTCAAGGAATCCTTTATAAGATTGTCAGAACATGAATCACCTCACAAGGTGAAGCTAGGAGATGACTACCAATATCCAATAAAAGGAAGTGGGGAATCCTCCTATAAGCTAGACTCTGGAAATTCTCTAACAATGAAAGAAGTATTGTTTGTGCCAAGACTCAAGAAGAACCTTCTTTCCATATCAGCATTAGATGCAAAAGGAATGCGGGTTGCTTTCATAGATGGTCAAGTCATCATGTGGCCAAAAGGAAAGACTATCGATGATGCGGTAGTGATTGGACAACAAAAAGGAGGATTGTACAAATTGAAGGGCCATCCAGAACAAGCCTTGGTCCATGACACAGTAGAGCCAAGTGAACTTTTGCATAGAAGGCTTGCACATGTGCATTACAGAGCACTACCTATTGCAAGCAAAGCTGTCAAAGGTCTTCCAAAAATCCAAGCAAAACATGATGGGTTCTGCAAAGGATGTGCAAAAGGAAAGAATACAAAGAAGACATTTCCAAGTAGTGAAAGAAAAGCAAAAGGAATCTTGGAAATCATCCACTCCGATGTATGCGGTCCTATGTCATCAAACTCTCTAAGAGGGTATGCATATTATGTTTCTTTTATTGATGACTTTTCTAGGAAGACATGGGTTTACTTCATGAAGAACAAAGACAAAGTATTCAGCAAATTCAAGGAATTCAAAGCCTTGATTGAAAACCATACTGAAAAGAAGATCAAGACCATTTGATCAGATAATGGCGGAGAATTCAATTCAAATGAATTGAAAGAGCTATGAAAAGAATAAGGGATTCAGAGGGAGTTGTCCACTGCTTATAATCCACAACAGAATGGGATTGCGGAATGGAAGAACAGAACTATCATGGAACCTACAAGATCAATGCTTCATGATCAAGACCTTCCTATGCATCTTTGGGTGGAAGCTACCAGAACAACGGTGTATGTACAGAATCGTACTCCACATAGAGTACTTGAGAACAAGACTCCTGAAGAAGGCTTCTCCGAAAAGAAACTAGAAGTCATCCATCTAAGAATATTCATACACATTCCAAAAGAGAAGAGAACAAAATTAGATCCTTCAGGAAAGAAGGGTATATTTGTGGGATACTCTGAAAGCTCAAAGGATTATAGAATATATTTCCCAAGATACAAGAATATTGACATCAGCAGGGATGTGACATTTGATGTAGTCACAAATTACAACAAATCTAGAAAGAGACCTGCTGAAGAACCTGAAGAAGTAGAAGCACCCATAATTCATGATACAACCATGAATGAAGAAGCTCAAGAAGAAGATCGAGAATTTGAAGAACCACAAAGACCTGTAGATCCACCTCTGGAGAAGAATCCTCATAAGAGGAAACCTGCTTGGGTACGAGAACTTATCCAAGGTGTGGAAAGATATGGGGCTCCAGAAGAGAATCACAAAGAAAGAAAGAGGACCAGATCATGTTCCGGGTATGTAGCTTTACTATGTGATTTCATTGATAAAGAACCTTCCAGTTATGAAGAAGCGGCAAAACGAAAAGAATGGAAGGATGCTATGATTGAAGAGTATCAATCGATCATGAAGAATTATGTTTGGGATGTTGTCTCAAGACCAAAAGGGAAGTCAGTTGTAACTTCCAAATGGATCTACAAGATCAAACATGTTGCAGACGGTAGCATTGAAAAATATAAGGCAATATTTGTAGCTCAGGGTTTCTCTTAGTAAGAGGGAATAGACTATGAAGAAACCTTTGCACCTGTAGCCAGATACACTTCCATCAGATCAGTACTTTCTCTGGCTGCAGTGATGAAATGGAAGATACACCAGATGGATGTCAATACTGCTTTCTTGAATTGTGTAGTGGAAGAGGAAGTGTATGTAGAACAACCACTCGGTTTTGAGAAACATAACAGGGAGTCTCATGTGTGCAGATTGAAGAAATCCCTGTACGGTTTGAAACAGGAACCCAGGACATGGTACGGCAGAATTGATAGCTTTCTATCCAGTTTGGGCTTTACCAAGAGTAAAGCAGATTCCAACCTTTACTACAAGGTTGAACATGGCAACCCAGTGATGCTCCTACTATATGTAGATGATTTGTTTGTGACATGTAGAGATGGCTTGATTGTTTATACGAAGAGAAAGCTTGCTGCCCAGTTTGAAATGAAGGACTTGGGTATGATGCATTACTTTCTAGGTATGGAGGTGTGGTAGAGTGCAGATGGAATCTTCCTTGGACAAGGGAAGTATGCAGTCGAGATCTTGAAGAGATTTGGGATGATGGACTGCAAGGTCATGGCCACACCTATGGCATCGAACTTGAAGCTATTGAGTGATGCTTCATCAAAGTTGGTTGATGCTATGATGTATCATCAGATGATTGGATCATTGATGTACCTGATGAACATGAGACTAGAAATTTGCTTTGCTGTGAACACCATGACCTAGTTCTTGACAGATCCAAGATATGTTCACTTGATTGCTGCAAGGCATATTTTGAGGTACCTGAGGGGTACAATTGATTATGGGCTCAAGTACAATGTGAATCAAAAGATTAACCTGGAGGGTTATGTTTATTCATATTGGGCAGGCAGTTCCATCTATAGGAAGAGCACTTCAGGGTGTTGCTTCAGTATGGGATCAAGTGTGATCTCTTGGTTTAACATGAAGCAATCCTGTGTGGCGCTGAGTACAGCTGAAGCAGAGTATGTTGTAGCTTGTTCAGCTAGTTGTGAGGCAGTATGGCTGCGAAAGCTACTATCTAATTTATTTAATCTCTAGATGGATGCTACTTGCATACATTGCGACAACCAAAGTTGCGTGAAGTTGTCAAGAAATCTAGTATTCCATGACAAGTCGAAGCATATCGATATCAAGTATCACTATATCAAGGATATGGTGTATAGGGGAGCAGTGAAGCTCTAGTATGTTGTGATGGAGGAACAGATAGATGATGTGTTGACAAATACATTGGCTAGGGTGAAGTTCGAGTACTTCAGGGAGAAGCTTGGTGTTCTCCAGATCGAGATTTCCTCCAAGGAAAAGTGATGATTCCCATAGCCATTCTGACATGGTGAGAGGATTGGTTCCTTCCATGGTCAAATGTAAGGGATGAGCCATTCTGTCATGGTGAGAATATTTGGTTCCTTCCATGTCAAATGTGAGTGCTAGCCATTCTGTTGAGTAGGACAGATGTAAGGGTGAGCAGGTCAGATGTAAGGGCAGAGCCATTCTGTCATGGTGAGAGGATTTGGTTCCTTCCATGTCAGATGTGAGTGCTAGCCATTCTGTGGAGTAGGACAAATGTAAGGGCTATCACCATTCTGACAAGCAGGTCAGATGTAAGGGCAGAGCCATTATGTCATGGCTAAAGGATTAGGTTCCTCCCATGTCAGATGTGAGTGTTGGCCATTCTGTCGAGTAGGATAGATGTAAGGGCTACTGCCACTCTCTGGGAGAGTGGAGGCACCTGGTCCATTACCAGGTAGCTTAGTTTGGGACTGGGGGGCATTCTGACAAGGGTGTAGGATTTGGTTCCTACCAGGTCAGATGTGAGTGCATTCCATTCTGATGAGGGTGTAGGATTTAGTTCCTACCAGGTCAGATGTGAGTGCTATACCTTTCTGACGATCAGTTCATATGTGAGTGCTATCCATTCTAGTGTAGGATGAGATCCTACATAGATATAAGGGCTACCGCCTTTCTGACGAGTAGTTCAGATGTGAGTGCTAGCCATTTTGATGTGACTATAGGATTAGATCATATATGATTAGATATAAGGGCTACTGCCTTGCTAATGAGGGTGTAGGATTTGGATCCTACTAGGTTAGATGTGAGTGTTGTCCATTCAGATGGATAGGTTAGATATAAGGGCTACCAAAGAACTATGAGGAGGTAGGCATACAACCAGCATGAAAGAAGGATGGCTCTGTAGAAATTCCTGTGATGAGAAGAATCATGAGATAGCACACATGATGATGACCAGATGAGATCCAGATCGAGCTATGATCCAGATCCAGTTATGATGAATTCAAGTGATCCAGATCGAGTGATGATCTAGATCCAGCAGTGATGATCCAGATCGAGTGAGGATCCAAATCCAGTCCAGTGATGATGATCTAGATTGAGTGATGATCTAGATCCAGTGATGATGATCAAGTATGATCTAGTGATGGTGATCCAGATCCAGAAAAGAAGATGGCATGAACACAAAGAAGACTTGAAGATGAAGAAGACAAGATGATCCAGTTGATTTAGAGAAGAAGACCAGTGCTGAAAATTGTGTCGAAAGAATACCTTCCTAGTTAAGAGGTAGCATTGATGTATTTGTAACTTTGGAATGTATTCATCTATGTATCTTATGTATTGTAACCCGATGTTTATTCCGAGATGTATCTATAATGTAATTGAGTCATGTTGTCATGCCCTGATGTTCCAATCGGGAGGATCTATAATGTAAACAACTCATGTCAAGTCATAGTGGGTAACCCTCTGATTGTCTAAGGGTTAAAGTCCTTGCAATTCTGGGGCACTAGGGTTATTAGACTCTCCTAGTAGAGGTCGGCCCTAGTAGGGTTTTAGTCATGCTAGGATTAGTATAAAGAGAGAGTTGGAGTCTCTATTTGATACACATATCATACACACTCAAGTGTAGCGCATAGTTGAGGAAGGAGAAGACACTGGGGCTAGACAAGAAGAAGATTACTGCTGTCGGGAGTGCATCTTACTATTTTGGGGTTTTACCTTTTGTGCCGATTCTATCTCTGAGGAAGTTGTGGGGTTTTATCCTTTATGGTTTTCCTGAGGAAAAACACTGTGTTCATTATCTCTTGTGTTTTATTCCTATACTTGTTATTCTCTCAGTTAAAGATCCTAATAATGCTAGCTTAATGTTGAAAAACTAACACTACCATTGAAGAGACGACTCTTCAAATGCTTTAACGAGTGTGAAGAAGACAAGATCGCTTGACAATATTTTCATATTTAGGGAACCTAAAAAGAGTTTAAAGAATTCTCCATTAGAATGTTTCAAGTTTGAATCCAGAGCACAAAAAAGTAATAAACTAAGCTCAAACCACTTTACATGTTTTAACTAGAGCACGAAAAATGAAAAGTAAGCTCAACGCCATCTTACTATTTTTAACGAGCTCAAAGATTAGTTGAAAGAATGCTCAGGGATTGGTTTCATTTTTACACAAGCTTGAAACCAATGGGTAAACTATGCTTGAAAAAATCCCATTAACATGGTATATAGAGGTTGGAATCTTCCCCCCAGCATGATTGCTAGCAACGCTTACCCCTAGCATGGTTGCTAGCGGCTCGACATGCCCCCAAGCTTCATTTCATCTAACGATTCTTCTTCCATACCCAAACTAAAATCCTAGTTACGAATGTGAAAATGTTCACCAGGGGGGTAGGAAGAATGAGAATCAAGCAGGTGAAAAGAAGGTTCAAGTTCTAACACTAAAGTGATGACTTGAATCAAGGGAAGGGGATCCATTTCATTTTTACACAAGCTTGAAACAAAAGGTAACTATGCTTGGAACATGGTTTTATTTTTATGCAAGCTTGAAACCAAAAGGTAAACTATGCTTAAGGGAACCTACTTCATTTTTTATTGAGCTTGAAATAGAAAATGAACTATGCTCAAGAATGATTTCATTTTTATGCAAGCTTGAAACCAAAAGGTAAACTATGCTTAAGGAGATCCATTTCATTTTTTAACGAGCTTGACATAGAATGGGAACTTTGCTCAAGAATGATTTCATTTTTATGCAAGCCTGAAACCAAAAGGGTAAATTATGCTTAAGGAGTGGTTTTATTTTTTAACAAGCTTGAAACCAAAAGTAAACTATGCTCTCAAAAATTCTCCTACCAAACATGATATCCATAGGTTGGTAGGTTTCCTCCATTTCTTAAAAGCTAGTAGATTAGCTCCATTATGATGTCCATAGACTAGAGCCATGCCCCTGATTTTACCTATGATGGGAAGAAGCTAACTAGAAGAAGGGGGAGGAACCACAAGAACATGCGACACATTCAGAGAAGTCTGATTACTGGTAGTAATGTGATGGTCAGGTGTAACAAAGGAAAGTTGATCAACGGTCACAATCTTCCCATCATGGGGAAAATGCATAACTTGAAAGAGTGTGGACACAACATCCTTCATGGCATAAACATAATCACGTTCAAGAAGAATATTGAAATCTAAAGGACCTTGGACCACCATAACATCAATACAAACAATTTTCCCTCCTAATGTAATCGGAAAATAAGGAAGGGTACCTAAAGGTGCAGTAGGTCTTGGATTAAAAGCTGGTATCTGATCAGTGGATGGCACAAGCTGAGGAGAGACTAAAGCTTGCCAAGCAGTTGAGGATAGAATACTAACAGAAGCCCCTTCATCAACAATAGTGTGAAGTATTTTCCTAGTAGTAACATTCGCAACTCTCTGGAAAGGAACACTTGAATGAAGATGAGACTATGTTAGGTTACTCCAGTCAAAGGAAATAACAGACAAGATTTCCTCTTGTCGAGAACAATCAGAACAAAGCATAAAAACTTCAGCAGGTTTCAATTCATTCTCTACTGGAAGAGAAGAACAAGATGAACATTTGGTCAAAGAGACTACTTCAGTCTTAACACTCTATGATGAAAGAGTGGGATCAGGTGGAAATGACATCGACTCTACCACTTCACTCTTCGAACGAAGAGTGGGATCAATTATAGATGAAACTGAATCGATCACTTGGTCAACCAGTGAGGAATTGAGGGATAACTTACTATCACTTGTTGGAATCACTTGTTGATGATCAATAATAATTTCCAACCAATGTGATGATTCATCCATGCTTGGACAAATAAAAGTACGATGCATAGCCTTGCATATCAAACAAGGATACAAGACTTTACCCTTGCGACCTTTTACCAATGGGTCACTGGTTCAGGGAGTATCATCAACATAATGATCATAGGTTGATGACACAGATGGTTTGGACCTTTTATACCACTCTTCTTGTACATGGGAGAGACCGAGACACTCCTTAAGAAGGTGGCCCCCCTTGCAAATCTTACAAGGAAACTTGGGTTTTCCGAGTGTTCTCTTAGAATGAGCACCATCAAGGGTAGATGGTTGCTAATTTTTCTCTTTCTTATCCTTCTTCTTTTTACCCTTCCCTTTCTTCTTCTTCTTATCCACATGACTACTAACCATAAATATTTGGTTAAGAAAAGAAGAAGAAAGGGATGAAGCAACAACCGACAAAGAAGGAGAGGGATTAGGTTGAGGTTGATCCTTTCCCAGAGGAGAGGTGACATTTGAGACATTAGGTCTAACATGAATTACCATATTAAAAATCCAGACCAGTAATCCTATATTTAATCCAGGAAGATTTAGAGTGCCAATAAAGGGAGGACCAATACCTTCACTTGGAGGTAATACAAAAGGTACAACTTGGAAAGGGACCTCTTGAGTAGTAGTCCCAAATGAGGATGCCATCTCTAAACTCTCTAATACCCCCCTAACTACCACACACAAGTAAGTACTACTCAAACTAAAAGCAATAAGCAAACATGTTGAAGGAGTGGATAAGAGTCAGGAACCTCATAGGACAGGCCAAAAGGATAACTCAGATAGTTTGAGGATTCCTAAAAGGGTCTCCCGATATACGCAAGGCATGTGGGAGCTCAAATCAGTAGTATTGTTGTCTAATGCATAACCATACACAAGGGGCCTTCTGATATACAATCGAGTACATGAAGTACCTTTCTATATACCTCAAGGGTACATGAAAGGCCGTTCGATATATCGATGGTACGTGGAAGAACCGCATGAGTCCCAGGATGTAATGCAGACAAGTAACGATAGCTCCTACGCTTAACAACACCCGAACATGTCTCTAACTTATCACTCAAATTTCTAAAAGTTTTAACCTAGTACTACCGTTAATTTGATCTTGTGTGTTTAAATGGAACCATGGAGTGAAAACATGAATTTAAAGAAGATGCACACTGATCTATATGATAGTGCACGTTTTTCTCTTCAATGAAATTCTACCTAAGAGAGGGAGAGAGATTTACTTTTCTTCCAAAAATGCACACCCAAATGCAAATGCAATTCTATCTTTTCAAACAAAAAGTGAAATATCAATGCACCCCAACCAATCTTCAAAGCAAATAAGAAAGATATCTGGAGAACATCAAACATAAATAAACCAAAAAAGTTTCCTATCTTTTCATGCTTGAAAATACGCATAAAAACTCAATGGAATGATGATTTCACTAACGTTTCCAAACAAATATAACTCTAATGCATGCAAAGCTGAAAAAAATATTTCTTCTTAATGAAAGTAAGATCTAGAGTTTCAAACAATCATGTACAAAACAAGAAGAAAATCGTTCAACAAAGTTGCAAATAAAGCAAGGGAGAGAGAAAACTAAAACTTCTCTTTGAAACAGACAAGGAAACAAAGAACCAATCTTTCCTACCAAGCACTGAAAAAATCAGCATGCAAAAGGAAACAAGAATCACCCCAAGCAAAGAAAGACTCAAAACAACATGGATCACTCATGCATTCCAGGTCCAAAACAAACCAAAGCCTACACATGAAAATGAAATGTATATTTTCCAATTCCAATGAATAATATCTATAGAAAAGAGTAAGAGGTTTCAAGCAAAGAAAATAATGTAAAATATAATGCAAGAAACAAAAACTCTCTTTGAATGCAAAGGGAAGACAATAATCAAAGCGACTGTAGAATACACAATTCATCAAAAAGTAATCCAGAAACACACAAAAAATCAAAATACAAAGTCTGGAACAGGGCCTACCTGGCATCGCGCAGATGAAGCTGCTGACAAGCAGTTTTGAGGTAGAGCCACTCCTTGCTCACTAGATTTAGGCGGTGGCACCGTGTATGGATAACTTGACTCAGGTGGTGGCATCGCTTCTTGCCAACAGAACATGTGTGGTTCCCTGAATAGATCCAGAACACAAAGGAGAACGACAGATCAAGTCAGAAAAAGATCAGATCAAGGTAAAAATTGGTAGATTGAGAGTAAAAGAGAGTGTAAAAGGTAGAAATAATTCATATCTAGATATATCTAGAATTTTCAAACCAAAATACACTGATTTAGATAGCATATCTGACTGAAGAGAGTTGGAGAAGAGCCTAGATTCGGATAAGAGTTGAAGAACTGAGGAAGATCAGATCAACTGATACGTATATTCAATCCCCAGTAGAGTCGCCAGAATTGTTAGAAGGAATATTTCACCTTCTGCGGACAGTAAGGTGTTCCACTGGTATGAATGGTTCAGATCTAGAACAAATGAATGACAAAGGTTGAAGACCCTCCCTAGACGCCATAGATACCTGGAATGTGATGCTTCGATAGTAACCCTGTGTACCTAAAATCAGATTAAACATGAAAACACATCAAAGCTGCCAGAATATAATCTACTAATCCATGTTAGTGACTAAGGAATCTAACAACATATACACGTGAAATCAAACAACAACAGTAATGTGGGATGGAAATCAGCTTTGCATTAAGATAAAATGGAGAATTTTACAACCAATTAAGCCTTAGTGTTGACATGCATCTCCATGAAACCAAACATTTCATCCCCATAAGCTCCAACTTTTCTCTCTATGCTCTCCAATGGCTTGGGCCAAGTGATCAATCCAACAACATAACAATACCTCAAGAGTTCTCTCCCTCAACCATGGACATGAGCTCATATTTATAAGGCTCAATGGATAGGAATGGTTGAGAGATTTGTGAATGAGGTGGCCTCTAAGATCCTATGATGGGGGATCTCGAGCTCAACTAACCCACAATAATAGGGATAAGGGAGGAAATGAGGCTCATGATCTAGAAGCCTTGAGAATCCTCTCATTTTCCCCTTTTACCTAGGGTACCGCGTTTCTCCTCTTATGACAGAGCGGTTCAGGTAAGAACCGCTTATGGACCAAGGGCAACAGATGGTGGCACTACTTATGGAAAATAGCAGAAAGGTGGTGCGAGCAAGGAACCACTCATGGCTAACAGGGAAAGTGCGATGCTGAGCATTTTTATGTAAAATTAACAGATAGCATGGGTTTCCACTTCAAGTGCTGGGATTAAGGGCAAGTAGGTATGTCAAAGGTCTTATCACATGACGATGACAGGATTTTGGTATAACAAGCCAGCACTAGTTGTGGTCGAGATCTACATTTAGTTGTAGATGATTCAGTTGATCGATTTCATGGATCATGTTGATGGAGGATTGCAGCATCCTTGGTATTATGTCCTAAAGTGATAGGGATTGATCATCCGCAATTAGATCAGGATTGCATCATCCTTGGATTTATGTCCTAAAGCGATAGGGATTGCTCATCCTACAATTGGATTAGGATTTCATCATCCTTAGACTTATTTCCTAAAGTGATAGGGATTGATCATCCCACAATTGGATCAGGATTGCATCATCCTTGGACTTATTTCCTAAAGCGATGGGGATTGATTATCCCACAGTTGGATCAGGTGTGGATTGCATCATACTTGGACTTATTTCCTAAAGTGATAGGGATTGATAATCCCATAAATAGATCATGTGTACTACAAGTAGCATGGTGGCAAAGGATCAAGTAGATCAAAGTACATCAACGAAGGGTCGAGTAGATCGAAGTGTGGCTCCAAAGGATTAAGAAGGATCAAAGTGTTGCTGCAAAAAATAGAAAGGATCTAAGTGCTGCTACAAAAGGATCGAAAGGATCAAAATGCTACTACAAGGGATCAAGAAGATATGAAGGCTACTGCAGAAGATCAAAGTGTTGCTGCAAAGGATTGAGAAGATCAAAGTGTTGCTGCAAAGGATCAAGAATATTGAAGTGATGCTGCAAAGGATTAAGAAGATCGAAGTGTTGCTGCAAAGGATCGAGAAGATCTAAGTTCCACTACAAAGGATCGAGAAGATCGAAGTGCTGCTGCAAAGGATTGAAAGATCAAAGTGCTACTACAAAGCATTAGAAGATCAAAGTACTGCTACAAAGGATCAAAAGATTGAAGTGCTTCTACGAAGGATCAAAATATCTAAGCGTTGTAGAAGATGAAGAGTAATTGTTCGAGTTACTGATTGTGAAAAACTTCCTATGATGTATAGATGTATTACCTCAATGTACTGTTTTAAATGTCTCTTTGTTCTCCTATAGTCTGTGATGATGTTTTCAGTAGAATAACCTTCTCTTTAAGGGGGAGTGTTGAAATATTGTAACTTCAAAGGATATTCTAAATGTATTTTACTGATATAACCCAAGGGAGATGTTATTATTCCTCTGACGGGGTGTTACTATTGTATTTGGTCATCATAGAGTCATGAGGTAAAGCCTCCACTTGTGTTGGGTCTTTAGTACCCTAATAAATAATATAATATACTGTTTTTGAGTATTCCTATGTGAAGTCAACCCAGAAATTTTATTAGGGCCGACTTGTCTAGTGCAAAAGTCAATTTACACATGTATAATTAGAGGTGTTTTGGTTCTTATTTGAACATATAATCACTCACTTGTGTAGTGCATAAGAGAGAGAGAGACAAAACAAAAGGAGGCGAACAAGTGTTTTTGGGGTTGTCTTTTATACATCTTATACAGAGGAATTTTTTACTGGGTTTTCTTCCCCATGAGGGTTTCCCGGGAGAAATATTTGTGTTCTTTTGTGTGGCTATGCTTGTCTATATTTCAGTGATATTTTTCTTATGGTTATGTTGTTATGATGATAAATGTTATAAGATTTGATATAACCATTAAAAACTTAATAGATAGGCCCCATCTTTGTCAAATCCCAACTTCATTTCCTGTCACAAACAACAAAGAAAATGTAATAATTAAATATTAAAACATCAATCTTAAATAACTAACATCAAGGAAATGCAGTCCCAATCATCAATGTTACAACGAAAAACAAAAAATATAGAATTTATGTATACTTTAAATGTGACCTGAAATTGACATATAGAGATATTTCTACCATAAATACTTTCCATCCTACTTCAAAAGTATAATTGACCCATGGATGAGAGAGAGATGTCTCAAACCAGTGACCCATTTTTGTGTATCACCAGTCACATTTCCAAGTTCGTCAACTATGCAAGAGTAATAAGAGATTGACATCATCAACGGACTTGGTAAAATGATTGATGGAACTACAATAGATAATAACAAATTATGGATATTAAAACATATATATTGAAGCTACACACCTGTGGAGATGATAATGTTGCTCAAGTTAAGAAGTCATCTAGTGGAAGAACCATGCTCTAGACTATTGCTAACAACACAGATAGCTGAATAGTATAGAAATTTTTTGTTGTTGTATTCTACATATATCATCTTGTATATCTCTTTACCCCTTCAAATCTAAAAATAGATTATGGTTAGCCAACTCTCTTCCTTTTTGTTGTCACAAGAAAATGAGTAGTCAAGATATATTTGCAGTCATGGACACAAGATTTGAACATGTCTTTAATATTAAGAGGTATCATCTACGCTTTGTAACTTAAGCTTATGATAACCCTTTTCAGTCCTTGGAAAGGAACACATAATGGTGAGAAGAAACCCATTTGTGTTATACATTGGTCCTATTCTAGGATTGACTAGACTAAGCCCCATTCATCACATACCATCAGTTTTTAAAATAGAAACAACACAACCTTATTTTTCAATTAGACTTGGTAGTGTTATTACATATGGAAGCCTTCCAATCAGTGGCCATCCACAAGATGAAAGTTGAAATGGATTACTATTGTGAATTCTTATATTTATTTGTGAATCATCTCCTACAACCATATCAAGGTTGCTAATTGTTGATAGGACTTTACTATACCATTGATGAAATCTAGTGGATTTACGAACTTTTACCTTGGGTGGAGTAGGAGCCACAGATAAAATTCCTTTCCCATTAGGAGAAACAATATCTTGTTTGTTATTTGAGGGTATAATACTTTATATATGATGTATTGTCCCCTTCAAAGAGGAAAGTTGTTTTTCAAGATTCATTTATAGAGATAGGTGATTCTAGAAACATTAGAGAGTTAAGTGAAATGACAAGAGATGAGAAAATTATGGAATCAAAATGACAATTTAACTACACAACATATTGTTCCCATGAGGAGAGATGCCAATTTTGGTACAATAATCGATCTTATGGAAATTGTGTTTAAAATGCCTCTAGATATATTGAAATGGTTGATGTATTCCAATGCATTGAGCATCATAAATATTGAAAGAGGAAATTAAACAAATTCATATCTTATGCTTTGAAACTTAACATCAAATATTTTTTGAAAATTGTTTTCAAGGGAAAAGGAATTATGGGGTTGAAAAACTTGTAAACATGTTGATTTAACTTTTGAATAAGTTTAGTTAGATTATATAATAATAAGGAAATGTGAATTTAAAACACCCCCAACAAACATCTACATAGTGAACACTAGAGAAATTAATCAACTTTGAGCCCACATCCATTATTCAAGAGAAATTATAAAGAGTTTAAGAGAGCTAAATGTTCCTTGGAATACCAATTGAGTAATATAGATGAGTTTCTTATGGATGCATTATGCAATCTAGTATTTTTCAATGTTTCATATTTCATAATGGACTGGAAATTCCACTTAGTTGAAAAAATTCTTTCTCAAATCGAATAAGTGAACACCATGATTAGATAGAAAGAGTAGTAATGAAAATATTTGAATCAAGATGTCATATAATCCTACATTGATGGGGCCTATCCTGAAATTAGTCAACAAACAACTACAATGAATATGAATTTGGAAGAGAAGATTCAGTGCCAATGTGGAACCATGAACCACATTGGGAGAATATTTTTAAGGCACACTGGGAGAAGTTTTATAAGGATAAGTGATCCTACATTACTCATCGTCACATGAAACATGCACATCGTAAAGGAATCCATATACTATATAGATGTTATCTATCACTATTTATGTGCCCATAATTATTGTTTAAGGGGTTCTTGGGGATTGAGGCATGCTCAGAATTGGAAAAGGTTGTTGTTCGTCACTTTTATAGGGTTGTAATATGCCTATAATTTCCAAATTTAGTTGAGAATGATTCCCAGACCGTTGTTGAGTATTTGAATGCCAATCTTGGGTTGTTCATGCCAATATTTTAAAGAGGAGGCTGTTTCTTACCTAGAATACACCCAGACCTGGGTGTGATATCTTTTTTAAGGTACATGAATAAGGTTTTTACCATTGTTTTTAACCCACATGTTGCTAGAAGTCTGATATTGAGGGTTGTCTTGATTGATGTTTTCCAAAATGTGCCTTAGAAATGGATAATTACTACTATTTGAAGAATTTTGTATTCCCATATTGTGCTCATATTTGGTTTCTTACATGCATGCTCGAGATACTTCATTAAGTGTTGTAGGTTGTTGATTATATTAGTCACTGATATTTTGATGTGACTGAGGAATCACCAACCATTGGATCATAGTGTGTGCATTGTTCTAGTACTTCTTTATACTTCAAAGGAAAAGGATCCATATTATGTCAAGGGCTTCATTACCATAGTTACCACAATCAAGATAACAAAAAGATAACCATGCTCATTAAGTCATCAAGAAGTGAGCATTCTCCCAAGTGATAGGAGTTAAAATTTAAGATATAATTTTAATCTCTTTCAACTTTAACAATAATTAAGAATAATTGTGTTAAAGTTAGTGTTTGAAACATAAAATTTTAACTAATTGAAAATATACATAGTAAAAGTACTACTAAAACAAAATCAAAACTAGTAGAGAAGCAATAGTAATAAACTAAACTAATCAACAAAAATTAAACTAGAGTCAAAATAAGCAGTAGTAAGAGATCTAACTAACAAAAAAAAAAAAAAGTATGACATATTACTTGATGAGTTGGACCTTGCTTATACTCAGAACAAGTAACTAACCCTTACCTAAGGGTAATAACATACATGTGAGAGAGAGATAGAGTGATGAAGAAGATTAGATAGTTACATTATAAGAGCTCCAAGGCCAGCCTAAAAAATTTAACCAAGGCTGTCAACAGGTGTCCAATAGTTACAAAACTCTCACAAAAATGGAATGGACAACTCACAATAAACCTTAGTAGCAGAAACAACCATCAAACTCTCACAGTATTGGATAGACACCTCACAAGTGGTAGTGATACCCTCACACAAGTAGTGGAACCCTAAAAAATGGAGAAAACACCCTCAAAGAGGGTAATGACATCCTCACAAGAAGTGGTGGTATACTGAAACAAGAAGCATACCCTCACTAGAAAAAAGGGAACCCTCACAAACAATAGTGGAACTCTCACAAGCAACATTGGACCTATCAAACATAGCAGCAGTATCCTCAGACAAGCAACAATGACCGTCTCAAACATAGCAAGGGTATCCTGACACAAGTAGTAATACACTTATACAAGGAATAAAAAACCTCAAACATGGTAGTGAAATCTTCAAACATGGTATAGATTCCTCAAACAAGAAAAAGCACCTTCAAATAGGGTATGACATCCTCAATAAAAAACAACACCACCCTTAAACAAGGTACAACTGCCTTAAGATTGGGTACCGTAGCATCATAATAGAGAACAATTCAGATGAGAGGGAGAGGGGAGAATTTAACACATGTCAGTAGCCTAAAAATAGAAGTGTTGTAGAAAAAAAACCCAGATCAAGAGAGTGATGTAGCATAATAGGTCTAGAAACTGTATATGTCACCCAATCAAAAGAAGCAAACCCTAGATTAGACATAAGCAATTAGATATGTAATTATTTCTTCAATATGATCTCATAATGAAGTATAAGACATGTATTTATAACCTTTCAATGACCCGTAGAAGGTTCCACCTTCTATTTGGTCATTGAATATAGGATTAATCTAACAAGTGGTCAAGACATCACACAAATAAGGATGGTTATCAATTATAAAAATTTTACTTTAATGTTATGACTTCTTAGAAGAGGGTACTGAGGTCAATACTGTTGCCACCTTTTCACACACCTGGATCACGTGGCAGAAATCTTCAAGCCACTCGGTGTGTCCTTGGGGTCAAGTCTCGAGTCAAGGCTGTCACCTTGTTCTTGACTCCTCCGTTTAGGCTCAACTCCTAACGAAGACAAGGGGGGTATACCCTATTAAGTTACTAAGGATGATTTCTTAGTGTAATGATGTTGTATTGAATCAGTTATTTTAGGAGTTTGAAAACTTTAACTATAAACAATCAAGATGACAAGATACAAAGATACACACGAAAGCACAAGATTGATACACAATATAAATATGAAGCAGAAAATACCAGTGCCTTAATAATGGACTCAAAAAAGATCAGTGTGCTTGCATGTGTCTAGAATAAATGTTTTGCGATTACATCTTGGTACGTTTTAAGTTAAAATTGGAGTATGAGTTGTTTAAGTTAGGCTTAAGGGGGACTCCAGATATACCCGAGAGTACTTGGAGTATGTCCAAAACAAAGCCTATATGGCTACCCGCAAGGAATATGTGGGCTGAAATGGAGTCTCTGGGGCTGTGTTCGTAACACACCCGTTAGGGTGTGACAGAGATCGGCGCCCCGAGGTCACTTTTCAGTAGGTTCCCGCTTCCTTTGGGTATTTTGCCACCGTAAAGGTTTGATCGAGGTGTTGGATTTTCACCTAATGGTTTGTTAATTGGGGAAGGTGAGTCCTAATTATGCTAGTCACCCAAATGCTTTTGATATAGCTTGAATGATCGGACGAACCACAGCCAAGTGCAGATCATACACACTGTAGTCTTGTAAATTTTAATAAGTTTTAAAGGAGTGTTCTTGCTTAAAAAGAAAAGCCTCCAAGAACCTCTTTCGATCCAAGTGGATCTCAATCGGGGAATCAAGGAGGGGTTAATTTTAAGATGCTGATAAACAAAAGATGAGAAAATAACACAACTACACAAAAGCAGTTTTCTGATTAATCCTACCACGAATCTCTTTCCCCTTGCGGGTCACTCGGGAAATCGTGGGGTAAGTATTATGATTACTTTTGCAAATGAGATATGGAATATGGAATTAAAAAACAAGATCAAATATACTACCCTATCAATCAAATAAATTCTAGTAAAAGGAAATAAGCAGAAAAGACAAAAAAGGCACCGACGCGAATCCCCCCAGGGGGGATGGGGATTGGGCTCGAAAGAGCCTATTCAAAGGATGATTTTATTAAAGAGATTACAATATCAAAGCAATGATAAAACAGAGCTTTCTTGGTCCTTATACAGGCTGAAACCAAGATATTACAGTTTATGCAAAATAATTACAAATTATGTGACAAAAGAGAGCCCCCTGGGGGGATTTGAGCGCTCCAAAAGCCACTTTGGACAGCAGCTTCTTTTCTCCTCTGTCAGACCTGATAAATGAAAGCAAATGAATTATAATAACAAATGCCCCAAATCACTTTAAGAGTGCCTTTGGTTCATCCTACTTTATCTCAAAAAATTAACGAAATTAAACTAGCTAAATCGACGAAAGGGAACCAAGGAAAGCAAGATTTCCTTGGGATCTTGGCATGCTGTTTGTGCAGAAAATTAACAGCACTTATATTGCAGAATATTGAAATTATTGAACAGCAAATTAAACTACCTTAACAGCAAGCTATTGATTCTTCACTAAAATACTTGCGAAACTAAGGCAATTTAGCTAGATCTCTTGAATTTGAACTTTATGTGCACAATGAAACTAAGATCTAAAAAATTGAAGGGATATTGATAATTATATCTATGTATGCTTTTCTTTATGAGATAGATCAGTATTTAAAAAGAAACCTTAAAGTAACCAGCTTTGAGGAAAGTTTAATAATTTTTGAAGGAGGAAGAGAGAGAAAGAGTGTTGGTTTCTTTGAAGATCCACAGTAGAGCCTTCAGGTGGAATGCCGAGGGACTATGCCTTTGAAATATTTTGAAGAGAATGAAGAAGCAAACTAGATCAGCATCCTCTCCAAAGTGTGAACCTGCAACTCAGCTGAAATCAAAGAACTTGCCAAGACACTTGTGAGATCCGATTAGTACATACAAAGAGATTCAAGATAACATGCATATAAGCTTATAGGACATGCTAGATCTAGAATTCTAAACATGCATCAAAGGAGAGTGACATTCAATAAACTTATTGAACAACATCTTTCCTATCAAGATTGTAATAAGATAATTACCAATCTTAACCACAGATCTACAAGAAAATAGCAAGAAATGACCACAGATACAGGTTACCTCAGTAGAACAATGGAAATAATCATCCACATATGTAATGGCACCACACCATATTGCCTCCAAAGCTTTTATTTATTTCAAATGAGAATTACAACAATACAATAGCAGCAGCACCTCAATCCCAGTTCTAACTAGCTTGG
>LPNX010859870.1:72887-124668 GCA_001517045.1 Pseudotsuga menziesii
TATTCATATGACTCAAAAATGATGTCTAGCATGCTTACACATTGACATGTAGACTCTAATAACCTCATTAGGCCCAAATGCCAAGCCGACCACCCCAACTTTGGAGGTATGGAGTGGAAAACTCAGAAATTATCAGTCGTTTATTCAACAACCAATAATAACCAAGGGAAAAAACACCCTGGGCTGATCGGATTGACAAATGAAGTCTAAGAGACCGAGTCTTTTATAGACACTATCATGCTAGAACATCTATTACAATTCCCCCATGGGGTATGAACATGTGATATGATACAATAAAGCTTCCCGGAAGCAAGACTAAAGGCTCTCTGAAGTCCGAACAAGTTATCCCTGTCCAGTTCACCAGGCTCACTTGATAGAAAACCACTAAGTACAACTTAGGTGGTAACAAATACTAAGAGTAGGGTGACATTCTCAATGGAGGGCGCTAGCTAGTAGCACATCAACACAAAAAATCTTGGGTTAATTTTTAATATTAAAAAGGTTTTTTGAAATTATAGAAATTAGTCCACCATTTATTATTACCAAAATGAATAAAATTTGGATAACCAACCTATGATAGAGATAAGAGAGGGAAAAATATATTTTATCCCATTGAAAGATGGATGGAGCTATGAGTTTTCCTTCATAGTTCCCGTAATGGAGGCCAAGGGAAGTTGGTTCTCCATATTTTTTCATTCATGGATACGCAAGGATAATCCAACATTAGGATAAATGAGAAGTCAACAAAATCTGACACAAGAATGTGGGAAAACAACCTTTATAACCACAAGACAAAATATGTAACAACAAGGAGGGGAATACAAACTTTTATCTCTCTCTCTCTCTCAAATTATGTGGTCCACAAGTATTCCATATAATAACTAGAAGTTTTATGATCGCCATATAAGGAATGTCCAAACTGCATGATGTGATCCTCTAATCCTCTTGATTCCTCCTAAGTTCAAGTGTTAGTGACTCCAACAAAGTGTCAAGGGGTGGCTATTCGCTTGAGGAGACAACCAAGATCAACCATATTGAAGAACTAGGAGAGCATGAAATCACACAAAGCATAATATAAAAGTTATTTGGAGAGGAAATTCCCCACTTTTAGTTTTATGTACTAACAATTAGAAGATAATAAGAGAGGAACATCTTAGAAAGACTGATTTACATTAAAGGAATATGGAATTGTAATCCAATATCTTAGGGATAGTAGTGGAATTAATTCACTATATTCTAAAATCAAAACTCTAAAGACATAAATACATTCAACATGCAATAAATTCATTAAATTTTGGATATACTCAAAATATTTTAACTACTACTGGCCAAAATAATATGACTACTACACGCCACTAAATAAGACAAGAAACATGATAACCTTTATAGTTGCAAGGTTTGGAATGCTCCTTTGACAATATGTTGCATTTTAGGTGTTGATATTCAACTAAATATTGTATTGATAGTCTATGTCCATATGAAAATATTCCAATTACATTAGAGAAATGTTGGTATCATTCCAATTGGTGTCCTACGATGAATGCGTAGGAACCTATTACATAGACCATTTTTTTCGTTGCTTGGCTATGTAGAGCTCATTTCCCTTTCTGAATAATGATATGTATTTTAAAAAAGAAAATATGAAATAAGTAAATACATTTTAAAAATTAAATATGATTAATTCATGCAAGTGAAAGAATATGGTTGGTTTTAGGATCGAGAGCTCTAATTCATGCATTGCACATCCTTCCCTCTGCATGCTACATCCTTCTCATCATTGGATCCCTTTTCTTTGAAATTTTAGTAACTTTGTCACACTCCTCTGGCCTATCCCTCGATGGATCTACTAGGGGGGGTGGAAACCTACCCCACTACAAATTGACAAAATACCAGGTCATGCACTGGATCCAAAACCCTCAGGCGTCTCAAAGGACAATGAGGGTCCCTTGGATTCCAATTCAAACACATAAAACAAGGTTGATGGCGTCACTTCTGACTCTCTAGCACATGGATATGAAAGGACTAGTGAACATAAAATCTCCAACACATGCATCCCTAAGGAAACCAAAATACCAAGGTATGAGATCCCATCCAATAATATTTCTGAATACATACAATACATGTAGGATCATGCTATTATCTATAAATTTATGGGTCTCTGGCCAAGGGAAAAATATTTGATTGAAGAGATCAAGCATAAATGGAATTTTAAAGGCCACTATGACCTAATGTTGGGATCAAAGGGTTTTTCCACAATCATATTCAATGACCCAGACAAGTACATCATAACCTTGAAAGGAGGTCCCTACTTCGAAGGAGGACTTCAAAGAGGCTCTAGTATGGATCAAAATTTTCTCCCTCCCTCATGAATATTAAGATCTAAAAAATATTGGAGAGAATTGGAAACACCTTGGTCCGTTTCATCAAAGTATCAAAATCCACTCTCCAAGGTCATTATACCTCTGTCACTCACATCTATGTTTACATGAACATCTTGCAACCCATTTCGGAAGAAATATGTGTTGAATATCATGAATCTGAATGGATTCAAATCCTAGACTATGAACGCATCCCCTTCCATTTTCATTATTGTAATGAACACGGTCACTTTTTTCGGTAATTTTGCCTCAACAAATATACTCCATCGAGCACCCCCTATGAAAAATATTCGAAGGGATTCTCCAAAGTAACTATCAGAAGGAAAAAACCAATAAATTCCTCCACTTCACTGATCAATAAATTGATCCCCACTGACAACCAATTTGAATTCCTATCTTACCAACTTGGAACCATTGACCCTTGTTGGTAGGTAGATTGGATGTGCATGGTGCAAAAGAAACAAAGGTCAAAGTAATACTACACAAGAAGAAGATGTTGACAAGTGGTCAGATTTGTCACATTTTTGTAATTTTGGTCTGTGTTAGTTAGGAAGTTCATCATATGTGGACCATTTTGTAAAGGCACAAGCCTATAAATAGAGTTATAAGTGTAGTAGTAGATAGTCTTTAAATGTATCGAAGGATCAATGGAACACAATGATCTTATTTTGAGAAAATATTATATTTTCTTTGTCTTGTGAACTATTTCCTGGGTTTTGGTCTGAAGCTGTCGACGAGATAATGTGTTTTGAGGATGTATTTTTTCATGCGGAAGTAATAGAATGAGACTATTTCTAGGAAACCACCTAATTTCTTTATCTATAATGAGATTTGTAATTTTGTGATTGTTGTCTTTGTGATCTAAAGGATGAAATTTGAATGATGAATATGTTGCGATCTGATTTCTTAATGTTCTTCTTATATGAATGATGAGAAGTCTTCGTATGATGAATAAACTCTTGTATGTTGATCTCTTTTCTGAATAATGAACTAATGAGATACTAGATTGAATGATAAATAGTTAAGTGATTAGATAAAACAACATTTTAGATCTTTGGGTGATAGTGCGAATGAGAGAGATTAAGTGTGAAAGTCCTCTTCCATTTTGGGTAAACACGGTTCGTGCAACCCTCCCTCTAATATATCTAGTGAGACTGCATCTGCTTTGCAGGTGTTGCTGTATAGGGTAAAACCTATATGTGCTGATGTTTAGGGAGATCACGTTAAAAAGGGTTTCAATAGTCTGTGAACCTCTATCGACTAAAGTGTGTCACCAAATGGTTCTGATGTCAAGATCATATCACAAGAACAAGGAGGAAATATTGTTTCACTCAATGAAACCAGATATTAAGGACTAGTTCGATTAGAAGGCCCGATAATTTGCAGCAGAAGAAAAAAGAGAGCTCCAGAATGACAAAAAAAGAGTGGTTGGGAAGACAAATCTACTATGATATTCATGAATATTTCTTTGTCAAGTTCCCGATTATTTTGTATGAGTGGTTAGCGCAGCTGACCTACCAGAAAATAAATTTCCAAGGAGCCGAACCTACTTGCTGGACCCTTGAACTGATCCATCGACTACAAGAGGTCAACAATAGGGTGTCAAGGGCTATCAAAGTGTGGTTTGAAATCATTTTGGAGGGATATATTACTCAATTTTTTGTCACCACAATCAAATCCTATAGAAACACAGAAAAGGAATTCTTCCAAGGATCAAGAGGAAGGTTTATGTTGTCTTTGCAACTGTGGATTAAGATGCTTATCTGTGAAAAAGGGTATACTGAATCTGAACTCTGATGAGTAGAGATATGGTGTGCCGAGGTCGTGGGTATGGAAAAGATGAGGGTTGGATGGAATGATATGGGGTATATGGATGGGATTTGAGACATAAATGTGAGGGAATTCGAGGAAGAGTGTTGTCTTCTGTGAAGTGGCGTAACGTTCTGGCAAGAGAAGAGGTAGAGGACTTAGGATAGTCCTTGTATGACCAAAACAAGAAACTATGAGAGAATATCACAAGGGACTAAGTGACCCTATGAAATTGAAGGAGATGACCAAGATACACCTAAGCCCAAGGAAGGACCAACCCAGAACAACAACATACCTACACCTTTGTGCACTGTGCCATATTCAGGAAGAACCACCAGATCATCACAAGACTGCCTAGTGTTCCACAACCAAAGTAATAATAGAGGATCAAAGAACAACAGAAGAAGGACTGGAATGGTGGGTGACGATGTAAAATTAACTTTGTTCCATAGGAATGGGACTGAAGATACAAAGAAATATTGGTTTCTCTACGAAGCAGTATGGATTGGGAAGCAAGTCCAAGATGAAGACATTAAGAAGGGGCAAATTGTGACAAATTTTTGAGGTCGTACATTATATTGGTATATGAAGTTCCTACAAGTGCCGACAGAGAATCAATAGAATCCTCTAGCACATATTAGGACCGGGTTGATTGAGGAATTCCATAAACCTAAATATGAGTCATAGTATATTACTGAATTGAAGGAAATCAAACAATATCCCAATGCGTCAGTATGTGAATTTGATAAATGATTCAAGATACTGATGGGGAAAGTTAGTTTTAGAATGAGCGATGTGCAAAACAAATAATGGTTCATCACATCATTGGCACCACACATCCGAAATCCATTGATGCAACAAAATATTGCGACACAGACTGAGGCTTTGGAAATTACGACGAATATGGAGGCTTTATCGGTGGGTGAAACTGGAATTGGAATGAATCAAATCCAATCACAATTGGTGAATATGACAATTCAGTTACAGGATATCAAGAAATGAAAATACATCTATGAAGAAGTCTGGTGTACTCGATGTCACATCGAAGGACATCATAAGGATCAATGTCCAAAATTCTGTGATTACTTGTATTCTGGTGCTCCTAATCCATTAAGAATCAAGACAAGGTGGTCTACCATGGCGTTGAATCTATAAAAATTGAGGAAATTGACACAAGGAATGCGTATATCTCTAAAAGGTAGTATAAAAACTGGCGAATTTGTTCTGTATTTTTTTCACTCCATCGATCATGAAAATAAGGATTGTAGAGATTATGACTTGCTTTAAGAAAGGTCAATGGATACGTACTAGATGAAGGGAGAAGAACACCGACCAACGAAGAGGCTGCAAACACAACTAGTGAGGATTTCTCCTCATTGCAGGAGCAAGAATGGATCCCTTGTGCCTATAGGGCACAAGGGTAGGTTCCTACTCTTTGAAAATAGGAAAAAACGAAATGGAAATAGCATAAACAGAACAACAAATTAAACTAAGCTAATCTAAACAAGAATAAGCAAATGGAAACAACTGTAAACTAGATCTAAGAGCTAATAATAGAAAAGAAGAATCTTTGTGAACCCCTTTACAGAAAACGGGTTAGCGATCTACCTCCTTGAAACCTGCAAGCAACCTAAGCTACTACAATGGAAAACCTGCAAACAATGTCAACAATGGAACCTGCAAATAAAAATAACAGTTACAAAGAAAAAAGAATTAAACAAACATGAAAAGGAATGTTATACCTCACTTGGGTGGAAATGGGACACCATGCCCTAGCACATGGGAGCACCTCTCTCTTGGTTGGGAAGCAATGGCTTGATGGGATGGAGATGGAGGAGAGGGAATGTGGCTGGTTTGAGAGGCAAAGGTCTCAAAGCATCCATGGGCAGCATAACAATAGGCAAGTGAGGAGTGTTTTGAGAGTGACCCCCCACCCTCCTTTTATAACTTTTCCAAGGGGTTTTAGGGTTTTAAGCCCTTGGTTAGGGCTTTAGACCTTTTTTTTTCCTTTAGCCCCTTCTACCCAACTTTAGCCCCTTTTATGGTTTTAGCCCCTTTTTTAGGGCTTTAGCTCCTAGGGGGCTATTTTGGGCTCCTTTTTGGGGTTTTTAGCCCTTTTTATTCATCCTTGGGCTCTTTTGGAGGTGTGGGGGTCAAATGGAAGGTCTTATGGAGTGAAATGAGTGTTGTGAGATGGTGTCCTTGGGTGGTATAGGCCATTGAGAGCTATGTGGGGGATTTTTGGGTTAATATATTACCCCCTGATGTGTGAGGGCAAGAGCTCAATGTATGGCTGACAGAAATCATAGGATTTGCTGTGTAGAGGTGGTGCTTCCGGGGATAGGGCATGGTGGCTTTTGGTTTTGTATTATTTTGGTTCCCATCAATGGGTGAGATACAATAAATGTGTGACATGTATATGGATAAGGTGGGCATCCCCATGCTCATGACAATGTCAAAAGAATGATTTGATCTATGCTCTAAAATACAAGAGCCAATCATATACAACTGATGTTACAATTATGGTTGCCTCCATGTGAGGCTGAATATAATGTTGATCTGGTACATTGGACCCATGGCATTCTCATGGAATGCTATATCTTCATGACTGATGGTATGCTAGATCTGGAATGGTACATAGCTATATGCACTTGCTGATTGAGAGTCAGAGTCTTTGTGGAACAAGTATGCTACATCAATCATGAAGTTATATCGAAGCACTGCTGGGGCTTCTGATCACTGTCTCCAACGCAACCTAGAAATCACAAGGGACATAACCTGTTTAGGTCCCTCGAGTGGACTCACCAATGTGCTAGAGTCAAGTGACGTCCTGGGTCTTCAACCAAGTATTGTGCAGAACAAACCCTGTACAAATCTCAATGGTGCGATGATGGAGTTGAATTCGAGCACGCGAGAAATAACCATCCCAAGAGGCACTAAGGATTCCTCTCAAGTGGTCCAAGGAACTCATCAATGATGTAAATGAAACCAAGGCACAGGGACCTCTAGGTCTATCCTCTGGAATATGTATGTTGGCATTGAAAGAGGGAGACCTACCCTTATTCAAGGAAATGATGTTTCCTTGACCAGGGGCGCGAGGGATAACCGAAAGGTGTGAAGCAATCTGCGGACTGACTCACTGAATTGGGGGGGAGGGGAGGGAAGGAAAAAAATGAACAGGGGCATGGGGGGAGTGGGAGACTCAAAATTCCTTTGTTCAGAGTATGATGGCAGGGCAGACCAGGAAGCAAATGAAACTTAACTCAGGGGAATGGGATCATAGTTGTCATACTGGGAATGCCGTTGCAGATGGAAAGTACTTGGAGGAGGTGGACACTATTAATACTGATGGGATCCAAGGAAGACACATTACAGAGTACTCTGAACAAAGGTGACCCAATGTGGGAATGATTCCAAACTGTTGGTTGTGGGGGGGGGGTGTCTAGGGACACCGTTATGGTACGATCTCATGGATTTTTTGCGAGCTTGAGAAGGTAAATGCTCGATGGTGCTTTCAATTTTAGAGATTCTAAAAGCATGAAGAAGACTCCAGTGGGGGATCTTTTTCAATGGTAGTCTCCTATTCCCAAAAAAGGATAAAATTATACATAGGAGAGCTCACCCATCCTCGAAGGGATGAGAGACTTCTTTACCATTGGTAGTCCAATCAGGCCAAAAAAGGTTAAACCTATATTGACTGGACGGTCATTCAGATACTTTTACGAGCATGAACGAAACCAAGTTTTCTCGATAATATTTTCTTGTTGATATGGATGGAAAAGAGCTTAACAACAACCGGTGGTGAGTTTTTCATAAAGTGCGGCCCCTCTTCCTGAGAAAGCTAAAAAGTATGCAGAGGGGAACGGTCTTGGATTGAGTTTGCCAAGGAGGTTCTTTTCAATTGATGGTCTACATGGTCTGCAAAAGGAGGCAAATGCGATGATGTAGATGCCCTTTCCTATATTTTACTGAGCGGGAAAGGAAGCAGTTGTGCTCAGCTATATTTTCATTGTTTTAAGGAGTCAGAAAAGAGCTTAAATGAAACTCCAGTGTGGTCAACCGATTGCGGTGGCAAGAGCGGTGCCCCATGTCGGGATGGTGGAGAGAGGCCCTAAGGTTATCTGCATAGTATGGATGAAGAAGAAGGCTCTAAAACATACCAATACATGCATGGGATATATCACAGCAGAGGCCTACGAGTTAGTGCGGCAGAGGCACGCAAACTGAGGTGGCTCTCGGATATAGGTCAGGAGTGTGTGTGTGTGTGTGTTGTGGTGGATGGAATTGACTACAGGCGATGTGAGTGCAAGTTCAGGGGCACTTATATGCCAAATACATGCAAGAAAATAAATTGTTTTGTGGACAGTGGTCTAGAGGTCCGTGTAAGGTGCGGTGGATGGAAAAGATAACTATGTGTTAAAAATACAAAAAATAAAAGCTAAAATTACAGTCCTTAATGGGCAACGGCCCGAGGACACTTCTATGTCAAATACATGGAAGAAAAACAAAGGGTTTTTGTTGTATTTCTCTGGGCAGACTTGGGTTTACTTTATTGTACCAACAAAACCCCTAGCTCACTGGCCCTTTCAACGACAGACCGCAGAATGGCCTGAAGTCTCACCCAAAGTGATCCCAGATGGGGTGGTTGAAGAATCAGGTTTCCTCAACCAGGTTCTGTAGCATCCTAGGTTATCTGACTCTACTTAACCAGCTAAATCTCTCAGCAAGGGCTGTTTCTCTCTTTCTAGCTAACTCTACTATGGGATTGACTCTTATCGCGTTGCAGCTTCTAGGGTGCTGCATGAACCTTTCCTTCTGTCCAACTCTTAACGTACAATATCTCACACCGTAGCTCCCCCGACAGTGCGATATCACCCTTTCTATGCTACGATATTTCCTACAGTAAGACTCAATATACTCAACAACTCTCAGGGTCTAGAGGCTTCCTTTTTGGGTATAATAGCTCAGTTAACCTTCATTAAGGTGTTAAACAACCTCACTTAAGCTTCTATAGTTTAACATGCTTAACATCAATTACACTCAACTTGCTGAACTAAATATACAGAAGTCACTTAACACAGTAGCTGCTACTATCATGAATCAAGCATTGATAAACTCATATACAGAGTACTCGACACATTCAACTTGCATTTAACCTTCTATGTTATTGTAAACTGAAGGATAGCATACATACATTCATTAAATGGTAAGCAAAGTTCATGTAATAGATAACAGATAGCAAATAGGTAGATCGCAATCACATGAAACAGTCGCACAACACATGGATGTACGTGGTTCACTTCCAAGGGGGAAGCTATGTCGGGAACAATGTTTATATTATATCTTGAGAGAGTAACACAGTTCCGTTGCAACCTCTTATGCAACTTGAGATCTTCTGGGAAAATCCACGCACACAGCTGGGAGCCCTTCTCTCTTAGATCTATTCTTTTCCTATATTGCTTTCTTCTTACAATATACTCTTTCTCTCTCTCTCTCAATCCCTATAGATTGTTACATTCAGGCACAAGGAGCCGGCCGCTGGTTACAGTAAGATAACTACAGACTCAAAGACAGAACCAGAGCTCGACTCTTCCTCAATGTCTCACTATATTTTAGAATAATCAACCCATATTTAGCTACCTTATACATTAATTTAATTATTTTTGTCTTATTTGCCTAGTTCATGTGTCCCACCTTATGCAAGTTGTCAATTACCTATCCATAGTGGTCCAACTTGCCTAATTTGACCCATGTAGCACTTGGGAAACCTCAAGGAATCAATTCTACTTTATTCCTAGTCTCCTAGGTGCCGTGTAGGCGCCCTTCTAATTTTTCTGCTTTATTGCCTGCTTTTTCAGTGCTTTAAGGCAACAGCGAAAGTTTGACTAGGTGAGGTGAACTAGTTTTTTTTCCTCTTCATCCTCCACTCTTTTCTCCTTGTAAAAGAATGTATGAGTTATCATTCCATCACTCTTTATCTTTCCTAAGCACTTTTTCCAATTCGTGAGCTCCATGACTGATTTGGGATCAACTTTTTGCACCTATGGGGGATTTGCTTAATTTTAGTAAGCCTGCTTTATGCTAGATTCTAATTGTTCCTCATGCATTCAAATCCCTTATGTAATTATTTAATACAGAAACCTATTATGTTACAGGGTTGGCTATTGTACACTTATTCAATACAGTTTAGTGTTCAGCTCATTATTCAGTCTCTTTTGTGAGTGATTTTGCATGTTCAATTGATAATTGTTGTGAGTAAAATTAATCTATCACTGGGTTCAATTTCCACATGGTATCAGATCCATTGTAGATCCATTTCTCTCCTTCAAAATTGTTTTTCAGGTTTGACATCAGTGACTGGGATCCTTCTACTGACAGTTGGGACAAATTCTAAGCTATGGATCAATCTCAGAAGATCATCTTGACTCCCTTCAATTTATTTGAATGGAAAGCAGAGATGGAGATACTATTGAGAGTGAAAGACCTCTACAGTGTGACTATGGCAATAGAAATAGAGCCCAATGCAGCTACAGAGAAGATAAAATGGTACAACAAGAGGGATGAGGCCTATGGTCTCCTCTGTCTGAGTATTTCCAGAGACCGCCTTTTCCATCTTGATGGATTGACATCACCGAATGAAGTATGGGAGAATCTTACTGATATTTTTGGAAAGACAGATGAGATGAGGGGACATCAAATCAAAAATGAGTTGATTTCCTTGAGTCCCAATAGCTTTGAATCACTGCAACTCTATTTCTCCAAGTTCAAAGCACTTGTTTTGTAGCTAAAACAATATGGGATCAAAAAGAAGGATGATCAGCTGGTATTGGCCATTCTCTCAAAGCTTGGCCCTGACTATTCAGTGTTTGTTTCGACCTTCTATGTCACAAAGTTGACAGCTCGAACCTGGAAGATGCCTAGCCTTACAGATTTCATGGAATCTCTCACACAAGAACAAGACAAGCTGGTGATGATGGGCACCATCAAACCATCCAAAGGACAAGCTCTGGTTGCTGGAGATTCGAAGGTGGATTGAAAAAGAAAAAATAAAGCTAAAAATCCACCTGAGCAAAAGAGAGACAAGAACAAGTCTCCAGAGGAGCCACAAGGTTCCAAGGAGAACTACCAGAAGAAGGAGAAAGAAGGTGAAATGAACAAGTGCGCATACTGTAATAAGGTAAATCACACTGAAAGATCTTGTATGAAGAAGCAAATAGACATGCTGACCCAACTCCTAGAGAAGAATGGAATCTCCCTTCCAGACAGCTCAAAGAAGAGAGAAGGAGGATCAAGTTCAGATGACAGAGAGAGAGTTCATGCATTGGTTGCTGGCACATCAAGCTCACCTAGTTTCATCATCGATTCTGGAGTTTCAAGACACATGGTTTCGACCAAGGAGGCATTCTGCTCACTTGATATGTTGAAAGGACCACCTATAGTACTGGGAGATGACTCTCTCACTAAAAGTTTGGGCAAAGGGAGCATTGATCTTGATCATGGTCAGTTTAGCAATGTGTTGTACGTGCCTTGTCTTTCCTGCAACCTCTTGTTAGTGTACCAGATGACTCACACTGGGTCTCTAAAGAAGGTCATATTCTCCCCTGATGAAGTTGATATCACAGAGATCTCAAGTGGTAAATTCATTGCAAAAGGAGTTGCAAATCATGCTTAAAAGGTATACATGTTCTCACACTTCCTACCTTACTCAAACCCCTCTGCTCTTCTGATTCATGCTAATGAGGCAAGCAAACTTTGGCATGAAATATTTGGCCACCTAAATTACAAGTATCTTTATAATCTTAGTGAAAAACAGATGGCCATAGGGTTTCCCAAGATAAAATTTTCCAATGGATTCTGCCAAGGTTGTATCCTAGGAAAACACCCAGAGCATGAATTTGAGAGAGCTAGTCATGAGAGAACCTCTGCACCCCTCGAGATGATCCATAGTGATGTTGCTGGCCCATTCCCTCATATGTCCATGAGCCAGGCCAAATATGCATTGACTTTCACTGATGAATTTTCCAGGTATTGCTGGGTTTACTTCCTGAAACACAAGTCTGAAGTTTTTGGCCTCTTCAAAGTCTTTAAGGCTTTGGTTGAAAAACAATATGGGAGGAAACTCAAGGTCATCAGATATGACACTGGTTGTGAGTATGTCAAGTCTAAGTTTATTAATTATTGTGCAGATGAAGGTATTCATATGCAGCATTCTATCCCTTACACACCACAGCAAAATGGTGTTGCTGAGAGGAAGAACAGATCACTGAAGGAGATGGCAACATGCATGATGGAGGCCAAAACTTTGCCACCAAAGTACTGGGCCAAAGCTATAAAATGTGAATCCTATATCTAGAATAGGGTTCCTCATAAACATCTTGAAGGTATGACTCCTTTCGAAGCATGGAGTGGGCACAAGCCAGATGTGACCCATTTCAGGATTTTTGGCTCAAGGGCTTGGGCTAGAATTCCAATAGAAAAGAGGAAGGATTTGCAGCCCCAAAGCCAAGAGTGTCTATTTGTTGGATACTCTAAAGATTCAAAAGGGTATGAATTGATAAATTTGAGCACAAATAAATCCTTCATCGAAAGGTGTGTTCAGTTTCAAGAAGAACCTCTTGCAGCAGTGGAAGTTGGAGAAGCCTCTTCACCACCTAAACCTCTGAAAGTAAGTGAAGAGTTTGTTGAACATGCTGATTCTGATTTTTCTGATGGAGATGAGTTTATTGCAGACCCTAACATCCCTACAAGGACAAAATGGGCAGCCAAGACACTACATGCAGCAGGAGAGCTAGCTGAGGATCCCAATGACCCAAGGAGGACTAGATCTCAATTTGAGAGTGGTCTGTGCATGAAGGATCCTATGTTTGCTAAGAAATGATACTTGTTGGTGGAATTTGATCCTAAAACATATGAAGAAGTAGTAGGATATCCAAGATGGAAAGCTGCCATGAAGGAAGAGTGCAGCTCACTTCAGAAGAGCAACACATGGGAGCTAGTGGATCTTCCCCCAGGGAGGAAGTTAGTTCAGTGTAAGTGGGTGTACAAGACCAAATTTTCTTCTGATGGTTCACCACTAAAGTAAAAGGCTAGATTGGTATCCAAGGGCTACTCACAATTTCATGGGATAGATTACAATGAGACCTTTGCCCCAGTGGCAAATATGGATTCCATCAGGCTAGCCCTAGCCATTGCAGCCTCAAAGCAATGGGAGGTAAATCACATGGATGTAAAATGTGCCTTCATAAATGCATATCTCACTGAAGAGATATATATTTAGCAGCCTCAAGGTTTTGCTACTAATCCTTATCTTGTGTGCAGGTTGAGAAAGTCATTGTATGGGCTAAAGCAAGCCCCGAGGGCTTGGTATGCCAAGATTGATAGCTTCTTGCTATCATTGAATTTTGTTCGGTACAAATCAGATCCAAATGTCTATTTGAAGTTAATTAATGGTTCATTAATGATCATTTTGTTATATGTTGATGACCTCCTCATTACAGGAAGCTCAAAGGATGAGATTGCTTCCTTAAAGGGAGCAATGAACCAAGTCTTCTCCATGACATATTTGGGGCTCTTAAGCCAATTTTTGGGGCTTGAGATTGCTCAAACCAAAGCTGGAATCAAGGTGCACCAGTCCAAGTATGCCTTGGATTTGCTGAACAAATTCAGAATGAAGGATTGCAAAGTAAGAAAAACTCCTTTCCTTTCAGGAGTGAAGCTGGAAGAAGCTGATTCTTCACCTATGGTAAACAATACATTGTATAGGAAATTGATTGGATGTTTATTGTATCTGACACATACTAGACCTGATATTTCTTATGCAGTAAGTGTGGCTTCTAGATACATGGATCAGCCTCATGAGATCCATTGGAAAGCAGCCAAAAGGATCCTTAACTTTGTTCAGGGAACAAGGACACATGGGATCTTCTATAAAGGAAAATCTGATCTTGATTTGATTGGATTTACTGACAGTGATTGGGCAGGTGATAGAAAAAATAGAAAGTCCACATCAGGATATGTGTTCATGCTTGCAGAAGGGCCAATTAGCTGGTCAAGCAAGAATTAGAGTGCCATTGCACTCTCATGTACAGAAGCAGAGTATAGAGGAGTTGTTAATGCAACAACTCAATGTTTATGGTTGCAGGGATTACTTGGAGAGTGTGGCTTCGAATCAGAGTACTCAACTACCATCTACTATGATAACCAGAGTACCATTCGAATCTGAAAAGATCCAATTTAGAAGCAGAGAACCAAACACATTGAGATCCATATGCACTACATCAGAGAGCTTGTGCATGATGGCACCATTCACCTACTCTTCTGTTCATCTTCAGAACAAGTAGCTGATATCTTCACCAAAGCATTTTGTGAGAATACCTTCAGCAATATCAAATCACTGTTGGGGATTGCTGATCATGCTGTGAAGCATGAGTGAAGACAAGATTTCCAAATTTTGTTTTACAATCCATGTTTAAGGGAGGATTTTCCCATGTGGTTTTTGCCTCTTTCCTTGTTTAAATGGACATGCAATATGTAAAGGGTGACTAAGCCTTATTGCTAGGCCCTATAATTTTTTGATATATTACTCATAATTCAGGCTTAAGGGGGGGTGTTAGAATAATCAACCCATAGTTAGCTACCTTAGACATTAATTTAATTTTTTTTTGTCTTATTTGCCTAGTTCATGTGTCCCACCTTATGCACGTTATCAATTACCTATCCATAGTGGTCCAGCTTGACTAATTTGACACATGTAGTGCTTGGGAAACCTCAAGAAATCAATTCTGATTTATGCCTGGTCTCCTAGGCACCGTTCTGCTTTTTCTACTTTATTGTCTGCTTTTTCAGTGCTTTAAGGCAATAGGGAAAGTTTGACCAGGTGAGGTGAACTAGTTTTTTGTCCTCTTCATCCTCCACTCTTTTCTCCTTGTAAAATCATGTATGAGTTGTCATTACATCACTATTTATCTTTCCTAAGTGCTTTTTCCAATTCATGAGCTCCATGACCGATTTGGGATCAGCTTTTTGCACCTATGGGGGATTTGCTTAATTTTAGTAAGCCTGCTTTATGCTAAATTCGAATTGCTCCTCATGCTTTCGAATCTCTTATGTATTTATTTAATACAACAACCTATTATGTTACAGGGTTGGCTATTGTATACTTATTCAATACAGTTTAGTGTTCAGCTCATTATTCAGTCTCTTTTGCGAGTGATTTTGCATGTTCAATTGATAATTGTTGTGAGTAAAATTAATCTATCACTGGGTTCAATTTCCACACTATATTGATAATAACAGTTACAACCTTATCAACCAACTATCTAACTAGCTAGCTAGCTGGCTGGCTAGCTAACCCTTCATAATACAAAATACATGCTTAAATAGGTGGCCCGAAGGTCTCACCATGATACAAAACTGTGGGCCTATCCCAATAGTAACCCAAAACCTTAACTATGACAGTCGGCCTTTCTGTACTTTGTACTACCACTTTCTGGTCACACCACGGCTTTCTATAGTCTTCCATGATTTTCGGTGCTGATCTCGGGTATGGGTGCCGCTTTCTCGGTCGCTCCCCTTCTGTCCTTTGTCTTGAATACCTCGACCCGTTGCTCCTTCTTCCTTTATGAGGGTAGCTGAGCCCTCCTGTCATCACTGCTACCTTAAATGCAGTGGTTGAGCTCTCTTCTCGACCGCTTCAAGTACTATTTCCCTTTGAATTTCTTGTTCCAACCACCATGATTCCCGGTCCATGATCTACGACGGGAAATGCAATACAGTGTCGTACCTTTATCGCATCGCCAAAATTGTCTTTCCTCCAAAAATTGTCCATTTTCTACCAAAAATAGTAGCTTTTCCTATAGCTACGGGACCCTGCTCCAACAGTCCCCTAACACTTACTTGTGGCTCGTCCCCAAGCCACTGACATCTGATTTCTTTTGCTGTAGCGTCTCCTTGGATTCCTGCGAAGTCTTTGTGAATCTCTCCTTGAGTCCTACAATATCTTTGCCCATATCTTTGACACAGTCTTGTGCCACTTCAAGCATGACTTGAGTAATCATGGGGTCTTCTGTGGTATCAATTTCACTCTTGCTTGCAGTGAACTCCTTGACCTTCTGCTCAACCGCATTGACTAGCTCTGCAATTTGTTCCTAATACGGTTGAAGCATATTATTGAATTGTATGTCTTTTTCTCGCAACCACTTCACTTCCTGTTGCAAACGGTTTATCTCTGTAATCTTCTTCATCTTTGCAAGAGCTCCTAAGCTATTGACTTCTTCCTTTATTGCTGCTATTGCATTTTAAATGTTCTGGATGCTCTGCTGCAAATCCAGTCTATCTGGGAGCTCTTCTAGCTCCGACCATGTCTTCGTTGCATCATCTAGCAATGACTCTGCATCATCTATACGACACTTCATCTGCGTTGAAGTGAGTCTAAAGGCCTGCGCCCTTGCTTCCTTATTTGCCTCATGCATGCCTGGTGCTCGAGCCTCAAGCTCAGCAATCTGCACCTTGTGGTCTTCCTCCATTTTGGCCATTGTCTCTTCTAGAGCCTTTTCTCTATCTGCGATTCTTCTTACTTTCTACGGTAGAGGAAATGAAAACTCTATGTTACACTCAGGTAACTACAATGTGATGGTCTATAGGACCCGACTGAGATCATGTTCTCTTTCTTCATATTGTCTTAGCTCCTCTGCCTTTGTCTGAAATCCTACGGGGAGCTCTGCATTCTGTTGTATCAACTGAGTGTTCTGCTTATAAGTCACAAGCTCTCTATCCCTGAGCTCTACGGCTATTTGCTGCTGGATCATTTGTAGTTGATCAATAGGGAATTGTGCCAGATTAACCTCAACAGGTTGTCTAACCTGTATCTGCACATCAATCATCAAAGCAGGGAATTGGATGCTCCCTGACAGTATCAGAACTATATTGGTGTGATCCTCTGCAAAGAATTCCTCGCAGGAAATCGATGGTTGTGAGATTTCTCCTACTGTCGCCTTAACTAGTTGAGTTTGCATCATGGTAGTCTTCTTAGTTAGTGCTTTCAACTCCAGAAGTTGCTTATCTATCGTGCTCTGCAACTTTTCCTACGATGTCTGCATCGCCTGAAATGAGTCTCGCATCTCCTCCTTCAATCTCGCTGCGATGAGATCATAGTCATCCTCTGTTAGTGTGGTCTTTGTAGTTTTCTTTGAGGCTTTGAATTTTTTCCTCTTTTGTGCCAGTGGTGGCAGGTCTACTGCATCTTTCCTCTTGACACCCACCTGACCTTTTCCTTTGTCTAGTGGATCTATCGGTGCGGTATCTGCTAGTAGATTTCCTGCTGTGGCATCTTCTAATGCCTTGTTCCACACTTCATCAAAATATTTGATGACATCTTCTACGTCCTGCACTGTCATTCTGAACAATCCAATAGCCAAGTCATCCATTCTAAATCCTTTAGGCCTTAGATATATTGTATTCCTGTCCGCAATGAAATCAAGCTGATTATTATACATGTCAACAAACTCTGTGCTGATCCACGGTGTCTCCTGGATGAATCGCTTCAATAGCTTATAGTATTCATAGAATACTATCATATTGAGCTTTTTCTTGGCTGGGCCGTTGCTTTCCCATAAGTTTGCATAGCGTGCACCTCTGCGCTCTCCGCCTCGTAGCTGTAGAAATTGGGTATGGAGCGGTTCTCTCCACCCGACGAATGCACATAATATAAGTAGCCACGAGAAATGGAAGGGGTGGTTTGGCTCATTCGTATACTAGAATGAGCCACATTCTATCACAAAGGTGGTCTTATGTCGATCCTCTGGATGGATTCTTATCTGGTGATAGCCGAAAAATCCATCAGTGAATGAGTAGATCTCCTGTCCTCCCACATTGTCTAAAACTTCATCAGTAAAAGGTGTCGGAAATGAGTCATGAAGTGATGCATCATTGAGTTTGCGTAAATCAACACAAATCATGATTTCTCCTTTAGTTTTCTTTTCCTCCACAACCATGGGACTAACCCATTCGCTCTCTTCTACTGGCTCAATGATGCCTGCTGCTAGAATCTTATCAATCTCATCTTTAACTTTTTCTTTATAGCGAGGATTTAATCTGTATGGACACTGCTTAACTAGCCTAGAATCCTCTTTCAAAGGTATCCTCATGACTCCCAAATCTCCTACTATTCCCTTCATCTCTATAAAATTAGTGGGAAATAAGTCCTGATAGTCATGCAACAGATTTGCGATGTGTCCTACCATTTCATCATCCCAATAGTCTCCAATAGAGGAAAAATTTGGTTCTGTTTCTGTGCCAATATTGATCTTTTTAATCTTAATAGGCTTTGTGACAGATGAAATCTCTATCTTTGGTCCATCAACTTCGCGAGTCCCTTCTGACTCTAGAATGTTGATACTGCGAGGATTCTCATCCTCATCACCTGGCTCTTCTGCGAAGTTGTAACACTCTAGCGCATGTTCTAATTGGATGGCCCAATCAGGCTGAGCATACACTGGTAGGGTACAGTCATCAAATATCTTAGTCTTTATAATCTCTAGGGCCTGATCAATGCTTGGATACTCAGATTCAAAAGTGAAAGTGAGTATAAAGTTGTCTATCATAACTGGCCATGTAATCATTCTTCTGCGCAACTCTGTCTCAGTGTAACAATTCCTTGGGACTGTGTCTAAAGTGTGAATGAATAGGTGAACCCATTCATCCTCTAAAATGTCTGACCAATTCTATTCACAAATCCTAATATGTGACCTGGGGTCACTTTCTCCTGTATATTTTTGCTGGAACCGCTCCTTGTCAATAGAGAATATGATCGCCATCAATCTCTTAAAATCATCCCATGATGCGATATTTTCTTTATGTGCATGCCACCATCTTGCAGGTGTGGCTCTTACTGCAAGGTCAATAACTGCCATCCTCTACTCATGAGGGATTTCCTGCTCAAAATGCTGTAAAAATTCTTTAACCTCTGCTAACCATCAAACGACGGAATATCCTTAATCTCGGTTTCAATCCACTGCAGTGACTTAGTTATAAATGCACATCTACGAGCTGAAGCTTCATAAATTCTATTCTTCCAATTTTCTAAACCAACATCCGAATCCGATGTGCATGAGCTGTCGCATCACCAACTAATATTTCCTTCTATGGTGGGATTGATATAATCACTCTGGTTAGCAGTCATTTGATAGAGGCTCTCCATATTATGCACTTCTTCCTCTGCTCTAATAGGTTCAATGTATCGGGGACCCTGAAAAGGATCCAATGGTGCAATGACTTGAATCTATTTATCCTCAAAGGTCATTTGTCTTTTATTCAAAGTGATAATAGCCATGTTATCAAATGCCCAATCAATACCTAATAAAGCTGGATACGGTCTGCTATCGCCAATAATTTCTATGACTTCAAAATCTGCAAAGCTGCAAACTCCATCAATATCAATTGGTACTTGCAGTAATCGACCCAGTGGCGATACCCTCTACTGATTGGCTAATTGCAGATGGATAGGTGATCTGGCTAGCTTAGGACTAGCCATCTGTTCCCATGTCTGCTTAGTAAGAACATTTACCTCTGATCCTAAATCTAGGATTACCTCATCCATTTCAAACTCTCCAATTTGTGCTGTGAGTCTCATTTCTCTTCCTGTTCTTGTATGGCCTATAATATTATGAATAGCATGATGCGTACTGCTCATGGAAGAAGACTGCTGATACTGATCTATGGTGCATTGAAGCTCTCCTATGGATTTCTCATTTCTTACGAGTGTCAAGCAGCTCCGCAGGAAGGATTGTACACTTCCTGTCAACTCATCCTCTTCACACCTTCTAGATGTGGTAGCTTGAGATATCTGCACAGGACTAACACCACAAGGTTTTTGCTGTGGTACACCCCTACGAGGCAATATCTGCGATCCTGATGGTGTAGGGTTAGTAAAGAAAGTTTTAGCTTGCTGAAATGTTTCTTTGTTCTTTCACAGGTCAAGTGGTGTAGATTTATCAGTGGCTTTACGCACCCACTTCGGACCTGTATTCTATTCGGCATCCTGCGATGTCCTACTAGTAGAAGCACTGCTGTGAGTCACAATATTGACTCTTGGTTTTGGTTCTTTCTGCTCAGTAGAAATAAGCTGAATATTCTGGTTTACTGTTGGCTTAGGATCCTTAATCTTGGCTATCAAGATAGGACATTCTTCTATAGTATGATCATAGGAATTGCAATACTTACATGTTGTAGTAGGGTTCTGACAATCCCTAGCATAATGTCCTATGGCTCCACAGTTTTAACAAACAATCAGTCCATGGTCGAGGCCAAATCCTCCACCATGGCCTCTTCTTCTGAATCGTCCACCACGGCCATCATGAGCTGGTTCATGCGGTGAGCCTGTTACTGGTCCTGATGTATTTGAATGGACTCTGTAGAATTCATGTTTTCTCTCTATCATAAGATCATAAGCTCTGCAATTATTTTCATCATGTCCTACTAACTTACAGAAGTTACAGTATAAATTCTTAGGATTTTTTACATACTTCTGAAGTAAAGTGAATTCCTGTGGTCTATTTCCTCTTGTTCTATAGATTTCACACCATGGCCCTTGATTCTGTACTAAGGGGTTAGGAGCCCCACTTGCTAGATACTCAACAAATACTAGATAGTTATCTTTGGTATGACCATGTCCTTTACAATTTTTACACCATAGTTCTTGTTCAACCTCTTTTCCTTTATTAATCTCATGTAGCTGTAAAGTGAGATTGGCTAACTGATTCTGTAAATTTGTCATACCTGCACTAGTCTCAGCTAGAGGTGAATCCTCTAGTTTCATTTCCATCTCCAATGCTTCATCCTGCGTATGGATTTTTTGTTGCATTAGTGGAAGTCTGATATGAGGGAGCAGTGCGACGATGAACCATTCCTTATGCTGCTTCGGCGCAAACTCAAAACTCACTTGGTCTATAAGATCTTTAAATTTCTGATTGAAATTCCATACTGACTCTGTGGGTAACTATTTAATGTCTTTAAGTTTTGTGATACATTGTGACTCAGACTTGGGTTTCTTAAATTCCTTAATCATTGCAATCTTGACCTCTACGAGTGTTCTGTTCTGTGCTGATGTATACTTCATATACCATGTTAAATATCTTTCTCTAAGTGTAGTGGCTAACTGGACAAGCTTAGTATTGTCATCCTGGATCTATTTAATGGTCCATACAGCTTCACATAGCAACCAATGTTGTTCTGGGTCTTCTGCCCCTGTCCCCCTAAAGGTAGGTAATTTCATGTCATGCCCCATTCTGTTTCTACGAGGTGGATTCTGATTTGTTGTATTACTACCACTTGGCGGTATAAATGTAGATGATGTAGAGGTAGTATGTACTATGTGTGAACTACTAGATGGAGTTCCTGCAGGATTATTCTGAGTCCCGATTGGTTTCTGTGGGGTATAAGGGTGGTAAGGGATACCCCCTGCTATTCTTTCTCTATTACTTTTACTCTGTTCTCTAGTACTATCTGAACTGCCTTCAAAGAAGGAAGATCTGAAATATACTTTATATCTCTTACCGCTACGTGTACATCCAATTTCTTCAGAGTCACTCTCAAACTCTTGTGACATTACACTTACTTAACTTATTCATCTGAGAATATATCCAGTACTCCTTTTTCATATAATAACATCTTAAGGAACAGATTTAAAGAGTTCAAGTAATTACCGCGATATCCTTTGAAGAAGTACCTCTCTGCTTTGTTGAAACTCTTTCTTTGATCAATTGCAAACTCTGTAATGAAACCTTCCAGCAACCTCGCAAGCCAGAAGTCTACTGCTCATGAAATGGGATTATCTATGCTCTTCACAGTGTGAATCAGCTCTGGTGTCCAAACAATGTTCCGTTTCTTCTTGAATACATGCTTATCAGTCAACTTTGGCAACCAATAGTACAACTCATTTGCGTAGGTCACAAAAATATCTCATGCAGGTCTATGAAGATATGTTTCTGTAAATAGTCCTCTGTACTCAGCCTAGGACTCTTGTTTTCTTTCTCAGCAAATTCTCTTTCCTTAAACTCAACCCATTGGTTAAGTTCTTCTTTAGTAGGATGCCAACAGAACATCAACTCTTTAATTTGTTCAAAACCAGTGACGGAACCATTTGTTGGTCTTTGTCTGGGCAGACCTGGGTTTACTTTATTGTACCAAAAAAATACCTAGCTCACTGGCCCTTTTGGCGACAGACCGCAGAACGGCCTGAAGTCTCACCTAAAGTGATCCTAGATGGGGTGGCTGAAGAATCAGGTTTCCTCAACTAGGTTCTATAGCATCCTAGGTTCTCTGACTCTACTTAACCAGCTGAATCTGTCAGCAAGGGCTATTTCTCTCTTTCTAGCTAACTCTGCTATGGGACTGACTCTTATCGTGTCACATTTTCTAGGGTGCTGCGCGAACCTTCCCTTTTGCCCAACTCTTAACCTGCGATATCTCACACCACAACTCCCCCAACAGTGTGATATCGCCCTTTCTACACTGAGATATTTCCTACAGTAAGACTCAATATACTCAACAACTCTCAAGGTCTAGAGGCTTCCTTTCTGGGTATAATAGCTTAGTTAACCTTCATTAAGGTGTTAAACAACCTCACTTAATCTTCTACAGTTTAACATGCTTAACATCAATTACACTCAACTCGCTGAACTAAATATACAGAAGTCTTTTAACACAGTAGCTGCTACTATCATGAATCAAGCATTGATAAACTCATATACAGAGTACTCGACACATTCAACTTGCATTTAACCTTCTATGTTACTGTAAACTGAAGGATAGCATACATACATTCATTAACGGGTAAGCAAAGTTCATGTAACAGATAACAAATAAGTAGAGCGCAATCACATGAAACAGTCGCACAACACACAGATGTATGTGGTTCACTTCCATGGGGGGAAGCTACGTCCACCGAAACTGTGTTTATATTATATCTTGAGAGAGTAACACAGTTCCGCTGCAACCTCTTATGTAGCTTGAGATCTTCTGGGAAACTCCACGCACATAGCTAGGAGCCCTTCTCTCTTAGATATCTTCTCTTCCTATATTGCTTTCTTCTTACAATACTCTCTCTCTCTCTCTCTCTCTCTCTCTCTCAATCCCTGCGGATTGTTACATTTAGGCTCAAGGAGCCGACCCCTGGTTACAGTAATATAACTACAGACTCAAAGACAGAACCAGATCTCAACTCTTCCTCAATGCTCACTATATTTTAGAATAATCAACCCATTGTTAGCTACCTTAGACATTAATTTAATTATTTTTGTCTTATTTGCCTAGTTCATGTGTCCCACCTTATGCAAGTTGTCAATTACCTATCCATAGTGGTCCAAATTGCCTAATTTGACCCATGTAGCACTTGGGAAACCTCAAGGAATCAATTTTGCTTTATTCCTGGTCTCCTAGGCACCCTTCTGCTTTTTCTGCTTTATTGCCTACTTTTTCAGTGCTTCAAGGCAATAGGGAAAGTTTGACTAGGTGAGGTGAACTAGTCTTTTGTCCTCTTCATCCTCCACTCTTTTCTCCTTGTAAAAGCATGTATGAGTTGTCATTCTATCACTCTTTAGCTTGCCTAACCACTTTTTCCAATTCGTGAGCTCCATGACTGATTTGGGATCAGCTTTTTGCACCTATGGGGGATTTGCTTAATTTTAGTAAGCCTGTTTTATGCTAGATTCAAATTGCTCCTCATGCATTCTAATACCTTAAGTAATTATTTAATACAGCAACCTATTATGTTACAAGGTTGGCTATTATAAACTTATTCAATACAGTTTAGTGTTCAGCTCATTATTCAGTGTCTTTTGTGAGTGATTTTGCATGTTCAATTGATAATTGTTGTGAGTAAAATTAATCTATCACTGGGTTCAATTTCCACATGGTATCAGAGCCATTTTAGATCACTTTCTCTCCTTCAAAATTGTTTTGCAGGTTTGACATCAGTGACTAGGAGCCTTCTACTGACAGCTGGGACAATTTCTAAGCTATGGATCATTCTCAAAAGATCATCGTGACTCCCTTCAATTTCTTTGAATGGAAAGCAGAGATGGAGATACTGTTGAGAGTGAAAGGCCTCTGCAGGGTGACTATGGAAATAGAAGTAGAGCCCAATGCAGCTACAGAGAAGATAAAATGGCACAATAGGAGGGATGAGGCCTATGGTCTCCTGTGTCTAAGTATTTCCAGAGACCTCCTTTTCCATCTTAATGGATTGACATCACCGAATGAAGTATGGGAGAAGCTTACTGATCTTTTTGGAAAGACAGATGAGATGAGGGGACATCAAATCAAAAATGAGTTGATTTCCCTGAGTCCCAATAGCTTTGAATCACTGCAACTATATTTCTCCAAGTTCAAAGCACTTGTTTTGTAGCTAAAACAATGTGGGATCAAAAAGAAGGATGATCAGCTAGTCTTGGCCATTCTCTCAAAGCTTGGCCCTGACTATTCAGTGTTTGTTTCGACCTTCTATGCCACAAAGTTAACAGCTCGAACCTGGAAGATGCCTAGCCTTGCATATTTCATGGAATCTCTCACACAAGAACAAGACAAGCTGGTGATGATGGGCACCATCAAACCATCCAAAGACCAAGATCTGGTTGCAGGAGATTCGAAGGTGGATTCAAAAATAAAAAAGAAAGCTAAAAATCCACCTGAGCAAAAGAGAGACAAGAACAAGTCTCCAGAGGAGCCATAAGGTTCCAAGAAGAACTACCAGAAGAAGAAGAAAGAAGGTGAAATGAACAAGTGCGCATATTGTAATAAGGTAAATCACACTGAAAGATCTTGTATGAAGAAGCAAATAGACATGCTGACCCAACTCCTGGAGAAGAATGGAATCTCCCTTCCAGATAGCTCAAAGAAGAGAGAAGGAGGATCAAGTTCAGATGACAGAGAGAGAGTTCATGCATTGGTTGTTGGCACATCAAGCTCACCTAGTTTCATCATCGATTCTGGAGCTTCAAGACACATGGTTTCTACCAAGGAGGCATTCTCCTCACTTGATATGTCGAAAGGACCACCTATAGTACTGGGAGATGACTCTCTCACTGAAATTTTGGGCAAAGGGAGGATTGATCTTGATCATGGTCAACTCAGCAATGTGTTGTGTGTGCCTGGTCTTGCCTCCAACCTCTTGTTAGTGTACCAGATGACTCACACTGGGTCTCTAAAGAAGGTCATATTCTCCCCTGATGAATTTGAGATCACAGAGATCTCAAGTGGTAAATTCATTGCAAAAGGAGTTGCAAATCATGCTCAAAAGGTATACATGTTCTCACACTTCCTACCCTACTCAAACCCCTCTGCTCTTCTGATTCATGCTAATGAGGTAAACAAACTTTGGCATGAAATATTTGGCCACCTAAATTACAAGTATCTTTCTAATATTAGTGAAAAAGAGATGGTCATAGGGTTTCCCAAGATAAAATTTTCCAAAGGATTTTGCCAAGGTTGTATCCTAGGAAAACACCCAGAGCATAAATTTGAGAGATCTAGTCATGAGAGAACCTCTGCACCCCTCGAGCTGATCCACAGTGATGTTGCTGGACCATTCCCTCATATGTCCATGAGTCAAGCAAAATATGCATTGACTTTCATTGATGACTTTTCCAGGTATTGATTGGGTTTACTTCCTGAAACACAAGTCTGAAGTTTTTGGCCTCTTCAAAGTCTTTAAGGCTTTGGTTGGAAACCAGTCTGGGAGGAAACTCAAGGTCATCAGATCTGAAAATGGTGGTGAGTATGTCAAGTTTGAGTTTATTAGTTATTGTGTTGATGCAGGTATTCATATGCAGCATTCTGTCCCTTACACACCACAGCAAAATGGTGTTGCTGAGAGGAAGAACATATCACTGAAGGAGATGGCAACATGCATGATGGAGGCCAAAACTTTGCCACCAAAGTACTGGGCCGAAGCTATAAACTGTGCAGCCTATATCCAGAATAGGGTGCCTCATAAAAAATTGAAGGTATGACTCCTTTCGAAGCATGGAGTGGGCACAAGCCAGATGTGACCCATTTCAGGATTTTTGGCTCAAGGGCTTGGGCTAGAATTCCAATAGAAAAGTGGAAGGATTTGCAGCCCCAAAGCCAAGAGTGTATATTTGTTGGATACTCTATAGATTCAAAAGGGTACAAATTGATAAATTTGAGCACAAATAAAGCCTTCATCGAAAGGTGTGTTCAGTTTCAAGAAGAACCTCTTGCAGCAGTGGAAGTTGGAGAAGCCTCTTCACCACCTGAACCTCTGAAAGTAAGTGAAGAGTTTGTTGAACATGATGATTCTGATTTTTATGATGGATATGAGTTTATTGCAGACCCTAACAGCCCTACAAGGACAAAATGGGCAACCAAGACACTACATGCAGCAGGAGAGCTAGCTGAGGATCCCAATGACCCAAGGAGGACTAGATCTCAATTTGAGAGTGGTCTGTGCATGAAGGATCCTATGTTTGCTGAGAAATGATACTTGTTGGTGGAATATAATCCTCAAACATATGAAGAAGTATCAGGAGATCCAAGATGGAAAGATACCATGAAGGAAGAGTGCAGCTCACTCCAGAAGAGCAACACATGGGAGCTAGTGGATCTTCCCCCAGGGAGGAAGTTAGTTCAGTGTAAGAGGGTGTACAAGACCAAATTTTGTACTGATGGTTCACCACTAAAGTACAAGGCCAGATTGGTAGCCAAGGGCTACTCACAAGTTCATGGGATAGATTACAATGAGACCTTTGCCCCAGTGGCAAAGATGGATTCCATCAGGCTAGCCCTAGCCATTGCAGCCTCAAAGCAATGGGAGGTACATCACATGGATGTAAAATGTGCCTTCCTGAATGGAGATCTCACTGAAGAGATATATATGTAGCAGCCTCAAGGTTTTTCTACTAACCCTTCTCTTGTGTGCAGGTTGAGAAAGTCATTGTATGGGCTAAAGCAAGCCCCCAGGGCTTGGTATGCCAAGATTGATAGCTTCTTGCTATCATTGAATTTTGTTCGGTGCAAATCAGATCCAAATGTATGTTTGAAGTTAATTAATGGTTCATTAATGATCATTTTTTTATATGTTGATGACCTCCTCATTATAGGAAGCTCAAAGGATGAGATTGCTTCCTTAAAGGGAGCAATGAACCAAGCCTTCTCCATGACAGATTTGGGGCTCTTAAGCCAATTTTTGGGGCTTGAGATTTCTCAAACCAATGCTGGAATCAAGGTGCACCAGTCCAAGTATGCCTTGGATTTGCTGAACAAATTCAGAATGAAGGATTGCAAAGCAAGCAAAACTCCTTTCCTTTCAGGAGTGAAGCTGATTCTTCACCTATGGTAAACAATACATTGTATAGGCAATTGATTGGATGTTTATTGTATCTGACACATACTAGACCTGAGATTTCTTATGCAGTAAGTGTGGCTTCTAGATACATGGTTCAGCCTCATGAGATCCATTGGAAAGCAACCAAAAGGATCCTTAACTTTGTTCAGGGAACAAGGACACATGGGATCTTCTATAAAGCAAAATCTGATCTTGATTTGATTGGATTTACTGACAGTGATTGGGTAGGTGATAGCACAGACATAAATTCCACATCAGGATATGTTTTCATGCTTGCAGAAGGGCCAATTAGCTGGTCAAGCAAGAAACAGAGTGCCATTGCACTCTCATCTACAGAAGCAGAGTACGGAGGAGTTGTTAATGCAACAACTCAATGTTTATGGTTGCAGGGATTACTTGGAGTGTGTGGCTTCAAATCAGAGTACTCAACTACCATCTACTATGATAACCAGAGTACCATTCGAATCTACAAAGATCCAATTCAGGAGCAAAGAACCAAACACATTGAGATCCATATGCACTACATCAGAGAGCTTGTGCATGATGGCACCATTCACCTACTCTTCTGTTCATCTTCAGAACAAGTAGCTGATATCTTCACCAAAGCATTTTGTGAGAATACCTTCATCAATCTCAAATCACTGTTGGGGATTGCTGATCATGCTGTGAAGCATGAGTGAAGACAAGATTTCCAAATTTTGTTTTACAATCCATGTTTAAGGGAGGATTTTCCCATGTGGTTTTTGCCTCTTTCCTTGTTTAAATGGACATGCAATATGTAAAGGGTGACTAAGCCTTCTTGCTAGGCCCTATAATTTTCTGATATATTACTCATAATTCAGGCTTAAGGGGGGGTGTTAGAATAATCAACCCATAGTTAGCTACCTTAGACATTAATTTAATTTTTTTTGTCTTATTTGCCTAGTTCATGTGTCCCACCTTATGCAAGTTGTCAATTACCTATCCATAGTGGTCCAGCTTGACTAATTTGACACATGTAGTGCTTGGGAAACCTCAAGGAATCAATTCTGATTTATGCCTGGTCTCCTAGGCACCGTTCTGCTTTTTCTACTTTATTGTCTGCTTTTTCAGTGCTTTAAGGCAATAGGGAAAGTTTGACCAGGTGAGGTGAACTAGTTTTTTGTCCTCTTCATCCTCCACTCTTTTCTCCTTGTAAAATCATGTATGAGTTGTCATTACATCACTATTTATCTTTCCTAAGTGCTTTTTCCAATTCGTGAGCTCCATGACCGATTTGGGATCAGCTTTTTGCACCTATGGGGGATTTGCTTAATTTTAGTAAGCCTGCTTTATGCTAAATTCGAATTGCTCCTCATACATTCGAATCTCTTATGTAGTTATTTAATACAACAACCTATTATGTTACAGGGTTGGCTATTGTATACTTATTCAATACAGTTTAGTGTTCAGCTCATTATTCAGTCTCTTTTGCGAGTGATTTTGCATGTTCAATTGATAATTGTTGTGAGTAAAATTAATCTATCACTGGGTTTGTTACCACCTAAGTTGTACTTAGTGGTTTTTATCAAGTGAGCCCGGTGAACCGGACAGGGCTAACTTGTTCGGACTTCAAAAAGACCTTTGGAAGTACTTCTGGGAAGTGCTTGTTGTACTATATCACATGTTCATACCCCATGAGGGAATTGTAATAAATGAGTCTATCATGATAGTGTCTGTAAAAGAATCAGTCTCTTAGACTTTATTTGTCAATCCAATCAGCCCAGGGTGTTTTTTCCCTTGGTTATTATTGGTTTTTGAACAAATGACTGATAATTTCTGAGTTTTTCACTCCATACCTCCAAAGTTGGGGTGGTCGACTTGACATTTAGGCGTATTGAGGTTATTAGAGTCTATGTGTCAATGTATAAACATGCTAGACATAATTTTTGAGTCATATGAACATGTCTAAGTCCCCCTAGGTGTTTTTCAATTTTTCAATTTTTTAGTTTTTTCAGTGTTTTTTATTAAAATTTAATTTTTCCAAAACTTAGGCTATTTTTTAATAGTTTAATTGGAAAAATTGATTTTGTAATAAAAGTGGGCCAAATAATCAGTTTCAGTCATGTAGGTGCTCATTTTCAAGCTAAGAGCACCATGTAAACCCATGGACCCACTGTTTCCTAGTTTTGAGTGATTTTCCATCACTCAGGTCAGAAAGCCCCAAAAATCAATTATTGATTATTTTAATTAATAAATTGATGAATAATGGAGAAAATCCAAAATCAATAAATCAATGGATTCTCATCCGATTTGATTGAAATCAGTCAGATCTGAAGCAGATTGACTGGATCTGACAAATCCTTGACTGAAGGAGGTGATCAAATCAGATCCAGAGTTGATCTTGAGCATCCTTTATGGGGAATTTTGCCCTCTCTCTCTCCTCAACACATTTTTAGCTCAACTAGATGATTTTTGGTGGATTCTTCAGTCAACAGGTTGAGGTGTCAGTCAGATCAGCCCCCCCGATTGACAGTTGCACTCAGTGAGACTCAGATCTGGCTCAGCTAGACATAGATCAGGCATTGATGGACTCTCATCAGTTGATTTCACTTGATTCCATGAGTAATTGCACCCCCCCTGGGCTAGATGGCCTGTAAATTGTATATATCCAGGCACAGCCTCCTCTTCCAAGCTAGTTAGAACTGGGATTGAGGTGCTGCTGCTATTGTATTGTTGTAATTATTCATTTGAAATAAATAAAATCTTTGTAGGTGCCATTACATGTGTGGATGATTATTGCCATTGTTTTACTGAGGTAACCTGTATCTGTGGTCATTTTTTGCTAATTTCTTGTAGATCTGTGGTTAAGATTGGTAATTAGCTTATTACAATCTTGATAGGAAAGGTGTTGTTAAATAAGTTTATTGACTGTCACTCTCCTTTGATGCATGTTTAGAGATCTAGACTTAGTATGTCCTATAAGCTTATATGCATGTTATCTTGAATCTCTTTGTATGTACTAATCGGATCTCACAAGTTTCTTGTCAAGTTCTTTGATTTCAGCTGAGTTGCAGGTTCATAATTTGGAGAGGATGCTGATCTATTTTTCTTATTCATTCTCTTCAAAACATTTCAAAGGCATAGTCCCTCGGCATTCCACTTGAAAGCTCTACTGCGGATCTTCAAGGAAACCAGCACTTCTCTCCTCTTCTTCCTCCCTCAAAATCAACACTTTACCCGGTTACCTTTTCAGTTTATAGCTGTGATTTTATTTGTATCTGTTTCATCAAAGTAAAATATACATAGATATAATATTTCATAGCTCACATCCTAGATCTTGCACTAAAAAAGTATCATAAGCATCCCAGATCTAGTTGTAGGGAAATTGTCCTTTTTGCATGAATTTGAAAGAAAACTTGTAGATCACATGCATTAGATTTCCTTTCACTGCGATAAATTTCAATATTCTGCAATATCAGTGCATTTTAATTGGCTGCACAACAGCAAGCCAAGATCCCAAGGAAAGCTTGCTTTCCTTGGTTCCTTTTTCGTCGGTTTAGCTAGTTTAATTTCATTAATTTTTTGAGATAAAGTAGGCTGAACCGAAGGTACTCTTAAAGTGATTTGGGCCATTTGTTCTTCTAACTCACTCGCTGTCATTTAGCAGGTCTGACAGAGAATAAAGGAAGCTGCTGTCCAAAGTGGCTTTTGGAGCGCTCAAATCCCCCCAGGGGTCTCTCTTTTGTCTCATAATTTGTAATTTTTTTGTATAAACTGTAATATCTTGGTTTCAGCCTGTATAAGGACCAAGAAAGCTCTGTTTTATCAGTTCTTTTATATTTTAACCTCTGTAATAAAATCATCCTTTGAATAGGCTCTTTCGAGCCCATTCCCCATCCCCCTTGGGGGGATTCACGTCGGTGCCATTTTTGTCTTTCTCTGCTTATTTCCTTTTACTAGTATTGATCTGATTTGTAGGGTAGTATATTTGATCTTGTTTTTAATTCCATATTCCATATCTTACTTTCAAAAGTAATGATAATACTTACCCCACGATTTCCCGAGTGACCTGAAAGGGGAAAGAGATTCGTGGTAGGATTAATCAGAAAACCAGATTTGTATAATTGTTTTATTTTTTCTATCATTTGTTTATCAGCAGCTTTAAAATTAACCCCTCCTCGATTCCCCGATTGAGTTCCACTTGGATCGAAAGAGGTTCTTGGAGGCTTTTCTTTTAAACAAGAACACATCTCTTAAAAACTTATTAAAATTTACAAGAATCCAGTGTGTATGCTCTGCACTTGACTGCAGTTCATCTGATCAGTCAAGATGTATCAAAAGCACTTGGGTGACTAGCATAATTAGGACTCACCCTCCCCAATTAAAAAACCATCAGGTGAAAATCCAACACCTCGATCAAGCCTTTACGGTGGCAAAATACCCAAAGGAAGCAAGAACCTACTAAAAAGTGACCTCGAGGCACCGATCTCTATCACACCCTAACGGGTGCGTTACGAACATAGCCCCAAAGACTCCATTTCAGCCCACATATTCCTTGCGGGTATCCATATAGGTTTTGTTTTGGAAATACTCCAAGTACTCTCGGGTATATCTGGAGTCCCCCCTTAGCCTAATTTAATCAATTCATACTTCAATTTTAACTTAAAACATACCAAGATGCAATCACAAAACATTCACTCCAAACACATGCAAGCACACTGATCTCTTTTATTTGACTCCATTATTAAGGCACTGGTCATTTTTGCTTCATATATATATTGTTTATCAGCTTTGTGCTTTCGTGTGTTATTTTCGTATCTTGTCATCTTCAATTGTCTATAGTTAAATTATTCGAACTCCTAAGTAACTGATTCAGTTTAACATCACCACACTAAGTAATCATCCTTAGTAACTTAATAGGGTCTACCCCCCTTGGCTTCGTTAGGAGTTGAGCCTAAACGGAGGAGTCAAGAACAAGGTGATAGCCTTGACTCGAGACTTGCCCCCAAGGACACACCAAGTGGCTTGAAGATTTCTGCCACATGATCCAGGTGTGTGAAAAGGCGGAAACACTTTTTGGTGCTGTTGCCGGGGATAAATATTTTTATTCCTGAGTATGAATTAGCTTAAATTTTTTCTAAACAACTAAAAAGATAAAAAAAACTTTTGATTGATCTAGTCTTTAAAAGACATAAAAATTAAAACTCGATCCATCTGGCGACTCCACTATCTAACATCCCTTCAAGAATTTCTACCTGAAGAAACCGTCGACAATTATTCAATCCTCTCCCTGATCCCGAAAGGTTTATTAGGGAAATATTGAATAGGTAGACTTCTCGTAGAAACCTTGAGGATTTAAGAGACCAATCCATCTCAGATATCCATCACATATTTGTAGAGAGTCATGTTCACTAATCTCAAGAAATGATGGAATTTTACAAACCCCTTGACTTTTCTCAGATAGCAAGTGCTCCTCATAACATTCAGAAAGATGCTATCAAGAAGCTCCCCCGATTCAAGGGAAATAATGCTACCACTTCCAGGAATCATCTCCGAAAGTTTGAAAGGCACCTAGTCAGTTATTGTGATGATGTTGCCTCTAACCATGAAGATATCAAAATGAAGCTCTTTGCTTTATCCTTAGAGGATGATGCTGTGGAATGGTATGAAAACCTTGGTGATGATTCATATAAAACCCTTAATAAATTCCTAGCAGGTTTTAAGAAGAGATGGGGGGAAAAGAAAGAACCAAGAGATTTTCTTGCTTCCCTCCATAACATAAAGAAGATGGAGAATGAAACCATTGATGAATTTAATACTAAGTTCAGGCATGTGGTTGCGGACTTCCCTAGAGAAATCAAGCCAAGGGATGCCTCCATCCTCATATATTACATCGAAGCTTTCACTGGTGATTTGAGGTACCAATTAAGGGATAAAGATCCGGTCAATCTAAAAACTGCTCAAGATCTGGCTGAGAAAATAGAAAGGAATATGCAATCTTTGGGCAAGTCCAACATTCCGGGTTACACTAGGGGAAACACTTCATACAACGAAGAAAAGGGAAAATCCTTTGAATCACAAGAAAAGGGAACCTCTAAAGACCCCATGGAAAAGATAGCTAGCATGTTTGAAAAAGTGATGACTAGTCAGGACCAATTCATGACAAACCAATCTGTGCAAATGAAGAAAATCCAGAACAGAATAACCACACTGGAAAGAAATAATGGACCTAGGAATTTTCAGCCAAAACAGAATCAAGTGTATCAAAAGAAGTTTCCTCGGCAAGAGCCTAGGATTCCAAACCAGTTAGAATCAACTAACCTGGTAGATGAAATAATTCCATGGTGTAGACCTTGTCATCAATTCCACCCAGAAAGCACCTGTTATGTTGCGAATCATGTCATGGAACATGGACTTCCTGAGGTTAGTAATCAGGAAACAAATTCAAGCGAGCCTGATCATATATACATGGTAGGCCAGGCCTACCCTTTGTCACCATCCAAATAGTACAAGCCCGAGGATGAAACCATTGCAGAATCTTATAGTGAAACTTATGATGAAAACTGTAATATACATGATGGGATTCCTATGTGTTCTCCTTATAATGATGACAGCGTAGAAGGTCTACTACCTTGTGACCTTTTCTCTGAAGAAGATGAGTATGAAAATGAGCACAAGTATAGCTTGGAGCATGATACAAGTGACGAAGACTCCCTTATCCCCGACAAAGATGTTGATGAGGAGTCCTGGACATTCATGGAAAATCCAGTCTATGACATGAATAAAGAGGAAAATAATGAACCAGAAACTTTTGATGGTTTTGTTGATTTTTCTATCTATGACATATCTAAAGAAGAGAGCACGGACCATGTGGCCTTGGGAAACTTTGATATGAAAAAGGAACATGCAGTTTATGCACATTATCAGTCTGATACATATATCAATATCAGTAATGAAGACAAAGAGAACTCAATATCGGAACCTGATATCAGCAATGGGGAATCCATCACATTTAACATAGATGATGGAGATGACTATTGGGATTTTTGTGGATATCTTTTTAAGAATCCTATCTATGCTATACCCAGTGAGGGGAGTGTCTATTTAGAGATTTGTGGAAGTCCAATCTACTATAATTCCATAGAGGGAAGCATGAATTTGGAGACCTTGGAAAATCCTAGTATGGAAAAGCAGCATTCAAAACTCTTATATGATCATTCAGAGTCATATCATGCAGAGCCGCACAAGGGTATCAGTAATGAAGATATGGAGAAGCAGTTTTGTGAAAAGATGGATGTGATCCAGTTATTAGAATATCAATCTCAACTATCATCTTCACATATAGAGTTTTCTCATGACTTGGAGCTGCTTGGGGCTTATACAGTGAATTATCATCCGGTAAGCCTTGATGATCAGTATGATGGTGTAGTCAATCTACCTCATCATTCCAATTTGTACATCAACCCTATCCAGTCTTGGATAGAAGCAGCCTGCGCAAGCACTTACCAGTTTGGGAAGAAGTTTGACTACATTATTCATGCCTATGATTTCCCATCCATCCCGCCCCGTCTGGATCATCACGAAGGTTTGCATTTTCTGAATAAAGTATCCTTACTTTGGCTGGTAACCAAAGACAAAAAAAAAAATATGTCAATAAAATGCTTAGGTGGTTACATTGGATTTCTGATTACACTTAACCCTTTTTATATCATGCTTAGAGTAGGAAAATAAGCTCTTTGAAAGAGAGCATTTACTTTCTGCATTTCTATTTTTAGCTATAATAAAACTTTGCTTCTTTTAGTTAGTTACATCTATTTTGTTTAAATAGATCAGCTTAATGGTTCATTTGGTTTTTCATAAAACTTGTGCTACTGAGGTTTTTCTTGTCAAGTTGAGATGTTTTTGCAGGGTATATAAACCAGAAATTCTGGTGTTCTCATATTCTCTCCTTGCCTTAAAGACCAGATCGAGCACACGTCCCACAGTTGGAGCCAGAATGTTACCACCTAAGTTGTACTTAGTGTTTTTTATCAAGTGAGCCCAGTGAACCGGACAGGGCTAACTTGTTCGGACTTCAAAAAGACCTTTGGAAGTACTTCTGGGAAGTGCTTGTTGTACTATATCACATGTTCATACCCCATGAGGGAATTGTAATAAATGTTCTAGCATGATAGTGTCTGTAAAAGACTCGGTCTCTTAGACTTTATTTGTCAATCCAATCAGCCCAGGGTGTTTTTCCCTTGGTTATTATTGGTTGTTGAACAAACGACTGATAATTTCTGAGTTTTTCACTCCATACCTCCAAATTTGGGGTGGTCGGCTTGGAATTTAGGCCTGTTGAGCTTATTAGAGTCTATGTGTCAATGTATAAACATGCTAGACATCATTTTTGTGTCATATGAACATGTCTAAGTCCCCCTAGGTGTTTTTCAATTTTTCAATTTTTTAGTTTTTTCAGTGCTTTTTATTAAAATTTAATTTTTCCAAAACTTGGGCTATTTTTTAATAGTTTAATTGGAAAAATTGATTTTGTAATAAAAGTGGGCCAAATAATCAGTTTCAGTCATGTAGGTGCTCATTTTCAAGCTAAGAGCACCATGTAAACCCATGGACCCACTGTTTCCTAATTTTGAGTGATTTTCCTTCACTCAGGTCAGAAAGCCCCAAAAATCAATTATTGATTATTTTAATTAATAAATTGATGAATAATGGAGAAAATCCAAAATCAATAAATCAATGGATTCTCAGCCGATTTGATTGAAATCAGTCAGATTTGAAGCAGATTGACTGGATCTGACAAATCCTTGACTGAAGGAGGTGATCAAATCAGATCCAGAGTTGATCTTGAGCATCCTTTATGGGGAATTTTTCCCTCTCTCTCTCCTCAACACGTTTTTGTCTCAACTGGATGATTTTTGGTGGGTTCTTCAGTCAACAGGTTGAGGTGTCAGTCATATCAGCCCCTCGATTGACAGTTGCACTCAGTGAGACTCAGATCTGGCTCAGCTAGACACAGATCATGCATTGATGGACTCTCCATTAGTTGATTTCACTTGATTCCATGAGTAATTGCGCCCCCCCTGGGCTAGATGGCCTATAAATTGTATATATCCAGGCACCGCCTCCTCTTCCAAGCTAGTTAGAACTGGGATTGAGGTGCTGCTGCTATTGTATTGTTGTAATTATTCATTTGAAATAAATAAAAGCTTTGGAGGCAATACGGTGTGGTGCCATTACATGTTTGGATGATTACTCCATTGTTTTACTGAGGTAACCTGTATCTGTGGTCATTTTTTGCTAATTTCTTGTAGATCTGTGGTTAAGATTGGTAATTAGCTTATTACAATCTTGATAGGAAAGGTATTGTTCAATAAGTTTATTGACTGTCACTCTCCTTTGATGCATGTTTAGAGATCTAGACTTAGCATGTCCTATAAGCTTATATGCATGTTATCTTGAATCTCTTTGTATGTACTAATCAGATCTCACAAGTTTCTTGGCAAGTTCTTTGATTTCAGCTGAGTTGCAGGTTCATACTTTGGAGAGGATGCTGATCTAGTTTGCTTCTTCATTCTCTTCAAAAAATTTCAAAGGAATAGTCCCTTGGCATTCCACTTGAAAGATCTACTGCGTATCTTCAAGGAAACCAGCACTTCTCTCCTCTTCTTCCTCCCTCAAAATCAACACTTTACTCGGTTACCTTTTCAGTTTATAGCTGTGATTTTATTTGGATCTGTTTCATCAAAGTAAAATATACATAGATCTAATATTCATAGCTCATATCCTATATCTTGCACTAAAAAGGTATCATAAGCATCCCAGATCTAGTTGTAGGGAAATTGTCCTTTTTGCATGAATTTGAAAGAAAACTTGTAAATCACATGCATTATATTTCCTTTCGCTGTGATAAATTTCAATATTCTGCAATATCAATGCATTTTAATTGGCTGCACAACAGCAAGCCAAGATCCCAAGGAAAGCTTGCTTTCCTTGGTTCCTTTTTCGTCGGTTTAGCTAGTTTAATTTCATTAATTTTTTGAGATAAAGTAGGCTGACCCAAAGGTACTATTAAAGTGCTTTGGTACATTTGTTATTATAACTCACTCACTATCATTTAGCAGGTCTGACAGAGAATAAAGGAAGCTTCTGTCCAAAGTGGCTTTTGGAGCGCTCAAATCCCCCCAGAGGTCTCTCTTTTGTCACATAATTTGTAATTTTTTTGTATAATTTGTAATACTTGGTTTCAGCCTATATAAGGACCAATAAAGCTCTATTTTATAAGTTCTTTGATATTTTAACCTCTGTAGTAAAATCATCCTTTGAATAGGCTCTTTCGAGCCCATTCCCCATCCCCCCTCGGGGGATTCGCGTCGGTGCCACTTTTGTCTTTCTTTGCTTATTTCCTTTTACTAGTATTGATCTGATTTGTAGGGTATTATATTTGATCTTGTTTTTAATTCCATATTTGATATCTTACTTTCAAAAGTAATCATAATACTTACCCCACGATTTCCCGAGTGACCCGAAAGGGGAAAGAGATTCGTGGTAAGATTAATCAGAAAACCAGATTTGTATAATTGTTTTATTTTTTCTATCATTTGTTTATCAACAACTTTAAAATTAACCCCTCCTTGATTTCCCGATTGAGATCCACTTGGATCGAAAGAGGTTCTTGGAGGCTTTTCTTTTAAACAAGAACACATCTCTTAAAAACTTATTAAAATTTACAAGAATCCAGTGTGTATGCTCTGCACTTGGCTGTGTTTTGTCCGATCAGTCAAGTTGTATCAAAATCACTTGGGTGACTAGCATAATTAGGACTCACCCTCCCCAATTAACAAACCATCAGGTGAAAATCCAACACCTCGATCAAACCTTTACGGTGGCAAAATACCCAAAGGAAGCGGGAACCTACTGAAAAGTGACCTCGGGGCGCCGATCTCTGTCACACCCTAACGGGTGCGTTACGAACATAGCCCCAGAGACTCCATTTCAGCCCACATATTCCTTGCGGGTAGCCGTATAGGTTTTGTTTTGGACATACTCCAAGTACTCTCGGGTATATCTGGAGTCCCCCCTTAGCCTAATTTAATCAATTCATACTTCAATTTTAACTTAAAACATACCAAGATGCAATTGCAAAACATTCACTCCAAACACATGCAAGCACACTGATCTCTTTGATTTGACTCCATTATTAAGGCACTGGTCATTTTAGCTTCATATATATATTGTTTATCAGCTTTGTGCTTTCGTGTGTTATTTTCGTATCTTGTCATCTTCAATTGTCTATAGTTAAATTATTCAAACTCCTATGTAACTGATTCAGTTTAACATCACCACACTAAGTAATCATCCTTAGTAACTTAATAGGGTCTACCCCCCTTGGCTTCGTTAGGAGTTGATCATAAACGGAGGAGTCAAGAACAAGGTGACAACCTTGACTCGAGACTTGCCCCCAAGGACACACCAAGTGGCTTGAAGATTTCTACCACGTGATCCAGGTGTGTGAGGCGGCAACAGGGTTCAATTTCCACACTATATTGATAACAACAGTTACAACCTTATCAACCAACTATCTAACTAGCTAGCTAACTGGCTGGTTGGCTAACCCTTCATAATACAAAATACATGCTTAAATAGGTGGCCCGAAGGTCTCACCATGATACAAAACTATGGGCCTATCCCAACAGTAACCCAAAACCCTAACTATGACAGTCGGCCTTTCTGTACTTTGTACTACCACTTTCTGGTCACACCGCAGCTTTCTACAGTCTTCCATGATTTTCGATGCTGATCCCGGGTATGGGTGCCGCTTCCTCAATCGCTCCCCTTCTATCCTTTGTCTTTAATACCTCAACCTGTTGCTCTTTCTTCCTTTATGAGGGCATCTGAGCCCTCCTGTTGTCACCTCTACCTTAAATGCAGTGGTTGAGCTCTCTTCTCGACTGCTTCAAGTACTATTTCCCTTTGAATTTCTTGTTCCAACCACCGCGATTCCCGGCCCGTGATCTACGATGGGAAATGCACTACAGTGTCGTACCTTTATCGCATCGCCAAAACTGTCTTTCCTCCAAAAATTGTCCATCTTCTACCAAAAATAGCAGCTTTTCCTGTAGCTGCGAGACCCTGCTCCAACAGTCCCCTAACACTTACTTGTGGCTCGTTCCCGAGCAATTGACATCTGATTTCTTTTGCTGTAGCGTCTCCTTGGATTCCTGTGAAGTCTTTGTGAATCTCTCCTTGAGTCCTACAATATCTTTGCCCATATCTTTGACACAGTCTTGTGCCACTTCAAGCATGACTTGAGTAATCATGGGGTCTTCTGTGCTATCAATTTCACTCTTGCTTGTAGTGAACTCCTTGACCTTCTGCTCAACCGCATTGACCAGCTCTGCAATTTGTTCCTGATACAGTTGAAGCATATTATTGAATTGTATGTCTTTTTCTTGCAACCGCTTCACTTCCTGTTGCAAACAGTTTATCTCTGTCATCTTCTTCATCTTTGCAAGAGCTCCTAAGCTCTTGACTTCTTCCTTTATTGCTTCTATTGCATTCTCCATGTTCTGGATGCTTTGCTGCAAATCCAGTCTATCTGGGAGCTCTTTTAGCTCCGACCATGTCTTCGTTGCATCAGCTAGCAATGAATATGCATCATCTATACGACACTTCATTTGCGTTGAAGTGAGTCTAAAGGCCTGTGCCCTTGCTTTCTTATCTACCTCAGGCATGCCTGGTGCTCGATCCTCAAGCTCAGCAATCTGCGCCTTGTGGTCTTCCTCCATTTTGGTCATTGTCTCTTCCAGAGCCTTTTCTCTATCTGCGTTTTCTTACTTTCTACGGTAGAGGCAATGCAAACTCTATGTTACACTCAGGTAACTCCAATGCGATGTTCTATAGGACCTAACTGAGATCATGTTCTCTTTCTTCATATTGTCTTAGCTCCTCTGCCTTTGTCTGAAAGCCTGCGGGGAGCTCTGCACTCTATTGTATCAGCTGAGTGTTCTGCTTATAAGTCACAAGCTCTCTATCCCTGAGCTCTGCGGCTATCTGCTGCTGGATCATTTGTAGTTGATAAATAGGGAATTGTGCCAGATTAACCTCAACAGGTTGTCTAACCTGTATCTAAACATCAATCATCAAAGCAGGGAATCGGATGCTCCCTGACGGTATCAGAACTATATTGGTGCGATCCTCTGCAAAGACTTCCTCGCGGGATATCGATGGTTGTGAGATTTCTCCTACTGTCGCCTTGACTAGCTGAGTCTGCATCATGGCAGTCTTGTTAGTTAGTGCTTTCAACTCTAGAAGCTGCTTATCTATCGTGCTCTGCAGCTTGTCCTACGATGTCTGCATCGCCTGAAATGAGTCTCGCATCTCCTCCTTCAATCTCACTCCGATGAGATCATAGTCATCCTCTATTAGTGCAGTCTTTGTAGTTTTCTTTGAGGCTTTGAATTTTTTCCTCTTTTGTGCCGGTGGTGGCAGGTCTACTGCATCTTTCCTCTTGACACCCACTTGACCTTTTCCTTTTTCTAGTGGATCTATCGTTGCGGTATCTGCTGGTAGATTTCCTGCTGTGGCATCTTCTAATGCCTTGTTCCATGCTTCATCAAAATATTTGATGACATCTTCTACGTCCTGCACTGTCATTCTGAACAATCCAATAGCCAATTCATCCGTTCTAAACCCTTTAGGCCTTATATATATGGTATGCCTGTCCGCAATGAAATCAAGCTAATTATTATACATGTCAACAACCTCTGTGCTGATCCACGGTGTCTCCTGGATGAATCGCCTCAACAGCTTATAGTATTCATAGAATACTATCATATTGAGATTTTTCTTGGTTGGGCTGTTGCTTTCCCATAAGTTTGCATAGTGTGCAGCTCTGCGCTCTCCACCTCGTAGCTGTAGAAATTGGGTATGGGGCGGCTCTCTCCACCCGACGAATGCACATAATATAAGTAGCCACAAGAAATGGAAGGGATGGTTTGGCTCGTTCGTATACTAGAATGAGCCCCATTCTATCACAAAGGTGGTCTTATGTCGATCCTCTGGATGGATTCTTATCTGGTGATAGCCAAAAAATCCATCAGTGAATGAGTAGATCTCCTGTCCTCCCACATTGTCTAAAAATTCATTAGTAAAAGGTGTCAAAAATGGGTCATGAAGTGATGCATAATTGAGTTTGCGCAAATCGACAAAAATCCTGATTTCTCCTTTAGTTTTCTTTTCCTGCACAACCATGGGACTAACCCATTCACTCTCTTCTACTGGCTCAATGATGCCTACTGCTAGAATCTTATCAATCTCATCTTTAACTTTTTCTTTATAGCGAGGATTTAATCTATATGGACACTGCTTAACTAGCCTAGAATCCTCTTTCAAAGGTATCCTCATGACTCCCAAATCTCCTACTATTCCCTTCATCTCTATAAACTTAGTGGGAAATAAGTTCTAATAGTAATGTAACAGATCTGTGAGGTGTCCTACCATTTCATCATCCCAATAGTCTCCAATAGAGGCAAAATTTGGTTCTGTTTCTATGCCAATATTGATCTTTTTAATCTTAATAGGCTTTGTGATAGCCGAAATCTCTAGCTTTGGTCCATCAACTTCGCGAGTCCCTTCTGACTCTGGAATGTTGATACTGCGAGGATTCTCATACTCATCACCTGGCTCTTCTGTGAAGTTGTAACACTCTAACGCATGTTCTAACTGGATGGCCCAATCAGGCTGAGCATACACTGGTAGGGTACAGTCATCAAATATCTTAGTCTTTATAATCTCTAGGGCCTGATCAATGCTTGGATACTCAGATTCAAAAGTGAAAGTGAGTAGAAAGTTGTCTATCATAATTGGCCATGTAATCATTCCTTTGCGCAACTCTATCTCAGTGTACCAATTCCTTGGGACTGTGTCTAAAGTGTGAATGAATAGGTGAACCCATTCATCCTCTAGAATATCTGACCAATTCTATTCACAAATCCTAATATGTGACCTGGGGTCACTTTCTCCTGTATATTTCTGCTGGAACCGCTCCTTGTCAATAGAGAATATGATCACCATCAATCTCTTAAAATCATCCCATGATGCGATATTTTCTTTATGTGCATGCCACCATCTTGCAAGTGTGGCTCTTACTGCAAGGTCAATAGTTTCCATCCTCTGCTCATGAGGGATTTCCTGCTCAAACTACTGTAAAAAGTCTTTAACATCTGCTAAGCCATCAAACGATGGAATATCCTTAATCTCTGTTCCAATCCACCGTAGTGACTTAGTCATAAATGCACATCTACGAGCTGAAGCTTCATAAATTCTATTCTGCCAATTTACTAAACCAACATCTGAATCCGATGTGCATGAGTTGTCGCATCCCCAACTAATATTTCCTTTTGCGGTGGGATTGATATAATCACTCTAGTTAGCAGTCATTTGATAGAGGCTCTCCATATTATGCACTTCTTCCTCTGCTCTAATAGGTTCAATGTATCGGGGACCCTAAAAAGGATCCAACGGTGCGATGACTCGAATCTGTTTATCCTCAAAGGTCATTTTTCTTTTCTTCAAATTGATAATAGCCATGTTATCAAATGCCCAATCAATACCTAATAAAGTTGGATACAGTCTTCTATCGCCAATAATTTCTATGACTTCAAAATCTGCAAAGCTATGAACTCCATCAATATCCATTGGTACTTGCAGTAATCGACCCAGTGGTGATACCCTCTACTGATTGGCTAATCATAGATGGATAGGTGATCTGGCTAGCTTAGGACTAGCCATCTGTTCCCATGTCTGCTTAGTAAGAACATTTACCTCTGATCCTAAATCTAGGATTACCTCATCCATTTCAAACTCTCCAATTTGTGCTGTGAGTCTCATTTCTCTTCCTGTTCTTGTATGGCCCATAATATTATGAACAACACGATGCGTACTGCTCACGGAAGAATACTGCTGATACTGATCTATGATGCATTGAAGCTCTCCTATGGCTTTCTCATTTCTTACGAGTGTCAAGCAGCTCCGCAGGAAGGATTGTACACTTCCTATCAACTCATCCTCTTCGCACCTTCTAGATGTGGTAGCTTGAGATATCTGCACAGGACTAACACCACAAGGTTTTTGCTGTGGTACACCCCTACGAGGCAATATCTGCGATCCTGATGGTGTAGGGTCAGTAAAGAAATTTTTAGCTTGCTGAAATGTTTCTTTGTTCTTCTGCAGGTCAAGTGGTGTAGATTTATCAGTGGCTTTACGCACCCACTTCGGACCTGTATTCTTTTCGGCATCCTGCGATGTCCTACTAGTAGAAGCACCGCTGTGAGTCACAATATTGACTCTTGGTTCTAGTTCTTTCTGCTCAACAGAAATAAGCTGAATATTCTGGTTTAGTGCTGGCTTAGGATCCTTAATCTTGGCTATCAAGATAGGACATTCTTCTATAGTATGATCATAGGAATTGCAATACTTACATGTTGTAGTAGGGTTCTGACAATCCCTAGCATAATGTCCTATGGATCCATAGTTGTAACAAACAATCGGTCCATGGTCGTGGCCAAAGACTCCACCATGGCCTCTTCCTCTAAATCGTCCACCACGGACATCATGAGCTGGTTCATGCGGTGGGCCTGTTACTGGTCCTGATGTCTTTGAATGGACTCTGTAGAATACATGTTTTCTCTCTATCATAAGATCATAAGCTCTGCATTTATTTTCACCATGTCCTACTGACTTACAGAAGTTACAGTATAAATTCTTAGGAGTTTGTACATACTTCTGAAGTAAAGGGCATTCATGTGGTCTATGTCCTCTTGTTCTATAGATTTCACACCATGGCCCTTGATTCTGTACTAAGGGTTTAGGAGCCCCACTTGCTAGATACTCAACAAATACTGGATAGTTATCTTTGGTATGACCATGTCCTTTACACTTTGTACACCATAGTTCTTGTTCAACCTCTTTTCCTTTCTTAATCTCATGTAGCTGTAAAGTGAGATTGGCTAACTGATTCTATAAATTTGTCATACCTGCACTAGTCTCAGCTAGAGGTGAAGCCTCTAGTTTCATTTCCATCACCAATGCTTCATCCTGCGTATGGAGTTTTTGTTGCATTAGTGGAAGTTTGATATGAGGGAGAAGTGTTGCGATGAACCATTCCTTATGCTACTTCGGCGCAAACTCAAAAATCACTTGGTCTATAAGAGCTTTAAATTTATAATCGAAATCCCATACTGACTCTGTGGGTAACTATTTAATGTCTTTAAGTTCTGTGATACATTGTGACTCAGACTTGGGTTTCTTAAATTCCTTAATCATTGCGGTCCTAACCTCTACGAGTGTTCTATTCTGCACTGATGTATACTTCATATACCATGTTAAAGCTCTTTCTCTAAGTGTAGTGGCCAACTGGACAAGCTTAGTATTGTCATCCTGGATCTGTTTAATGGTCCATACAGCTTCACATAGGAACCAATGTTGTTCTGGGTCTTCTGCCCCTGTCCCCCTAAAGGTAGGTAATTTCATGTCATCCCCCATTCTGTTTCTACGAGGTGGATTCTGATTTGTTGTATTACTACCACTTGGCGGTATAAATGTAGATGGTGTAGAGGTAGTATGTACTATGTGTGAACTACTAGATGGAGTTCCTGCAGGATTATTCTGAGTCCCGATTGGTTTCTGTGGGGTATAAGGGTGGTAAGGGATACCCCTTGCTGTTCTTTCTCTATTACTTTGACTCTGTTCTCTAGTACTGTCTGAACTGTCTTCAAAGAAGGAAGATCTGAAATCTACTTTATATCTCTTACCACTACGTGTACATCCAATTTCTTCAGAGTCACTCTCAAACTCTTGTGACATTACACTTACTTAACTTATTCATCTGAGAATATATCCAGTACTCCTTTTTCATATAATAACATCTTAAGGAACAGATTTAAAGAGTTCAAGTACTTACTACGATATCCTTTGAAGAAGTACCTCTCTGCTTCGTTGAAACTCTTTCTTTGATCAACTGCAAACTCTGTAATGAAACCTTCCAGCAACCTTGCAAGACAGAAGTCTACTGCTCATGAAATGGGATTATCTACGCTCTTCATAGTGTGAATCAGATCTGCTGTCTAGACAATGTTCCATTTCTTCTTGAATACATGCTTATTAGTCAACTTTGGAAACCAATAGTACAACTAATTTGCGTAGGTCACAAAAATATCTCATGCAGGTCTATGAAGATATGTTTCTATAACCAGTCCTCTGTACTCAGCCTAGGACTCTTGTTTTCTTTCTCAGCAAATTCTCTTTCCTTAAACTCAACCCACTGGTTAAGTTCTTCTTTAGTAGGATGCCAATGGAACATCAGCTCTTCAATTTGTTCAAAACCGGAAACGGAACCATTTGTTGGTCTTTGTATGGGAAGACCTGGGTTTACTTTATTGTACCAACAAAACCCCTAGCTCACTGGCCCTTTCAGTGACAGACCGCAGAACGGCCTGAAGTCTCACCCGAAGTGATCCTAGATGGGGTGGCTGAAGAATCAGGTTTCCTCAACCAGGTTCTGTATCAATATAGGTTCTTTGACTCTACTTAACCAGCTGAATCTCTTAGCAAGGGCTATTTCTCTCTATCTAGCTAACTCTGCTATGGGACTGACTCTTATTGTGTCACATTTTCTAGGGTGCTGCGCGAACCTTCCCTTCTGCCCAACTCTTAACCTATGATATCTCACACCGCAGCTGCCCCGACAGTGTGATATCTCCCTTTCTATGCTACGATATTTCCTACAATAAGACTCAATATACTCAACAACTCTCAAGGTCTAGAGGCTTCCTTTCTAGGTATAATAGCTTAGTTAACCTTCATTAAGGTGTTAAACAACCTCACTTAAGCTTCTACAGTTTAACATGCTTAACATCAATTACACTCAACTCGTTGAACTAAATATACATAAGTCTTTTAACACAGTAGCTGCTACTATCATGAATCAAGCATTGATAAACTCATATACAGAGTACTCGACACATTCAACTTGCATTTAACCTTGTATGTTACTGTAAACTGAAGGATAGCATACATACATTCATTAACTGGTAAGAAAAGTTCATGTAACAGATAACAGATAGCAAATAAGTAGAGCGCAATCACATGAAACAGTCGCACAACACACGGATGTATGTGGTTCACTTCCAAGGGGGAACCTACATCCACGGGAACTGTGTTTATATTATATCTTGAGAGAGTAACACAGTTCTGCTACAACCTCTTATGCAACTTGAGATCTTCTGGGAAACTCCACGCACACAGCTGGGAGCCCTTCTCTCTTAGATATCTTCTCTTCCTATATTGCTTTCTTCTTACAATATACTCTTTCTCTCTCTCTCTCTCTCTCTCTCAATCCCTGTGGATTATTACATTTAGGCTCAAGGAGCCGGCCGCTGGTTACAGTAAGATAACTACAGACTCAAAGACAGAACTAGAGCTCGACTCTTCCTCAATGTCTCACTATATTGATAACAACAGTTACAACCTTATCAACCAACTATCTAGCTAGCTAGCTAGCTGGCTGGCTAGCTAACCCTTCATAATACAAAATACATGCTTAAATAGGTGGCCCGAAGGTCTCAGCATGATACAAAATTGTGGGCCTATCCCAACAGTAACCCAAAACCCTAACAATGACAGTCGGCCTTTCTATACTTTGTACTGCCGCTTTATGGTCACACCACAGCTTGCTGCAGTCTTCCACGATTTCTGGTGCTGATCACGGGTATGGGTGCCGCTTCCTTAGTCGCTCCCCTTCTATCCTTTTTCTTTAATACCTCGGCCCATTGCTCCTTCTTCCTTTATGAGGGTAGCTGATCCCTCCTGTCGTCACCTTTGCCTTAAATGTAGTGGTTGAGCTCTCTTCTCGGCCGCTTCAAGTACTACTTCCCTTTGACTTTCTTGTTCCAACCGCCACGATTTCCGGCCTACGATCTACGGCGAGAAATGCACTACGGCGTCGTACCTTTATTGCATCGCCAAAACTATCTTTCCTCCAAAAATTGTCCATATTCTACCAAAAATAACAGCTTTTCCTGTAGCTGCGGAACCCTGCTCCAACAGTTTTGTGGACGATGGTCCAGATGTCCACGTAAGGTGCAGTGAAAATGACAATTATAAATACAAAAATAAAAGTATAGTACAATCCTTAACAGGTGGCGGCTCGATCGCTCACATGAGTTGTGACCAGGAAGTGTGATACGAGTACCAGTCCGTAGACACTCACATCGTCATGATATGGCTCATGATGTTAGTTTTTTATCATATAAGCTAGCATTATGATATTAGGATATTTTCACTAAGAGAATAACAAGCACATCAATAAAACATAAGCACATCACAAGAGACAAGAGACACAAACAGTTTTCCTCGGGGAAACCATAAAGGAGAAAACCCCACAACTTCCTCGGAGATAGAATCAGTACCAAAATAGTAAAAGCCCAAAATAGTAAGATGATCTCCCAACAACAGCAGTCTCTCTCTCTCACACTGAGAGAGCTTCTCCTCTTTCACTCATGCGCCCCAATGAGTGAGTGTGAGTGTTGCAAGTGAGATAAATAGAGAGGCTCACTCTCTATTTATATTCTTTCGTTCACTTGAAGTGCACTCCAACATGTCGGCCTCACTTAACAATTACTTACTAGAGCCGACATCTCTAGGAGTGTCTAATAACCCTAGTGCCCCACCACCTGTGGGGACTTTGCATCCTCCGACCAATAGGAGGGTAACACAATGGTGGGGACTATTGCCTGACTTACAATGACTCACCTAGGGTCAACTTCACTATGATAATATAATAACCCAAGGGACCCACAACTGTGGGGACTTTAACCCTTGACCAATAGGAGGGTTACCCACAATGACTTGACATGACTTTCTCATTATAGAAACTTCCCGGAATAAACATCGGGGTATGACATGACTCAAATACATTACAATACATCCCGAAATGAACATCGGGTTACAATAGATAATAAATACAAGTGAATACATTTCAAAGTTACAATTACATCAACACTCCCTCTTAACTAGGAAGGTATTCACTCGACACAATTTATCAGCACAAGTCTTCTTCTCTGTATCATCTGGGTCATCATCATATTCAAAGTTATCTTCATCTTCAATTCATCTTCATCTGTAAGTCATCTTCATTTTCAAGTCATCTGAGTCTTGATTTGGATCATCACTCGATCTGGATCATCATCACTGAATCTAGATCATCACTGGATCTGGATCATCACTCGATATAGATCATCATCACTGGATTTGGATCATCACTCGATCTGGATCATCTCTGGGCATCATCACTGGATCTAGATCATCACTCGATCTGGATCATCACTGCTGGATCATCATCACTAGATCTGGATCATCACTCGATCTGGATCATCGCGGGTGCTATCTCATGATTCTTCTCGTCATAGGAAGTTCTACAGAGCCAGCCCTTTTTCATGTTGGTTGTAGGTCTAGCCTCCATGTAGGTATTTTCCAACACTTATATCTGATCAACACATGATGCAAAGAATGGCTCATCATTTCTATCTGATCAACACATGATCCAAAGATAGATACTGCACTTACATCTGATCAACACATGATACGAAGAATGGCACGCCTAGTACTTACATATGACCTATTCGTCAGAAAGGCATGCCCAACACTCACATCTGATCATGTAGGAACTAATCCTATAATCATATAAAAAAGGCCCAGCACTTACATCTGATCAACACATGATGCGAAGAATGGCTCATCACTTATATCTGATCAACACATGATGCAAAGAATGGCTCTGCACTTACATCCATCCAGGCGGGAACACATCCTGCTCACAATGATGGAAGGGATTACACTCATATCTGATCTTGTAGGAACCAATCCTATAGTCATATCAGAATGGCCCCTAGTCCTCGACTGAGCTACATGGTAACTGACCAGGTGCCTCCATTCTCCTAGAGAATGGTAGTTGCCCTTACATCTGACCTACTCATCGGAATGGCCAACACTCACATCTGACATGGAAGGAAATTAATCCTTTAGCCATGATAGAGTGGTTCAACCCTTACATCTGATCAAGCGGGAACGCATCCCTCTATCACATCAGAATGGCTACTCAATCCTACACTGAGTGTTCCTGGTAACTGACCAGGTGCCTCCATTCCTAGAATGGCAATTGCCCTTACATCTATCCTACTCAACAGAATGGCCAACACTCATATCTGACATGGAAGGAACCAATCCTCTCACCATGATAGAATGGCTTAGCCCTTATATCTGACCTACTCGTCAGAATGGCTATGGATCTCAGCACTCATATCTGACATGGAAGGAACCAATCCTCTCACCATGACAGAATGGATCAGCCCTTACATCTGACCATGGAAGGAACCAATCCTCTCACCATGTCAGAATGGCTATGGGACTCATCATTTTCCCTTGGAGGAAACCTCAACCTGGAGAACACCAAGATTCTCCTTGAAGTACTCTAACTTCACTCTAGCCAATGGATTTGTCAACACATCAGCTATCTGTTCCTCCGTCGCAACATACTGGAGCTTCACTGCTCCCCTCTGCACCATATCCCTGATATAGTGATACTTGATCTCGATATGCTTCAACTTGTCATGGAACATTGGATTCTCTGACAACTTCATGCAACTCTGGTTGTCACAATGTAAACAAGTAGCATCCAACTGGAGATCAAATATATCAGACAGTAGCTTACGTAGCCATACTGCCTCACAACTAGCTGAACAGGTTGCAACATACTCTACTTCAACTGTACTCAGTGCCACACAGGATTGCTTCCTACTAAACCAGGAAATCACACATGATCCCATACTGAAGCAACATCCTGAAGTACTCTTCCGGTCAATGGCACTGCCTGCCCAATCTGAATATACATAACCTTCCAAGTTAATCTTTTGATTCGCATCGTATTTGAGCCCATAATCAACTGTACCCTTCAGGTACCTCAGAATATGCTTTACAACAATCAAGTGAACATGTCTCGGATCTGTCAGGAACTGGCTCAAGGTGTTCACAACAAAGCACATATCTGTTCTTGTGTCTGTCAGGTACATCAAGGATCTAATCATCTGATGATACATCATAGCATCAACCATCTCTGATGAAGCATCACTTAACAACTTTAGGTTTGATGCCATAGGTGTGGTCATGCAGTCCATCATACTGAACCTATTCAGGATCTCTACTGCATACTTCCCTTGTCCACACCTCCATGCCTAGAAAATAGTGCATCAACACATAACAGGAGCATCACTGGTCTTTCTCCTTCAACCTTGAAGAAAAGGTTGGAATCTGCTTTACTCTTAGTAAATCCTAGAGTCATCAATAATCTATACATCCTATCGTACTATGTTGAACCTTAGGATATTATGTAGTCACTCCTTTTGAAGCGAAGCATCCCTCTGTCTTCTGTACTCTATGCACTGAAACATTTTGTACTGGAGTGACAAGTAGCTTCCATCTAGGATCATTGGATACCAAGATCCTCTATTTTGAATTTTTTCAAAAGTTCTTCTCACATCCATCTATGAGCTTGTCATCCTTTATCAACCTTGTAGCAAAGGTTAAGATATTCATCAAGCTCATCATGTATGTGTTATCCCATGGGTGTCTTCTGAACTCGTACAAGACCTTCTTTCATTTGCATGCATGATTATGCATGTCATGTGACTTCACTTCCAGTGGCTGCAAATGTCTCTTCGTAGTCTAGGCCTTCTTTTGTGAGAAGCCTTGTGCTACGAATCTTGCTTTGTATCCCACAATGTTTCCATCTACTACATGATGGAACTACAAACTTCTCTTCATGTGTCGATACTGCATCCTAGACATCATTCTTCTTGAACTGGTCTTCCCTTTCTTCATAATTACTTCTTCATAGCTTCATTAGAGGAAATTTGGGGTCTAAAATGGGCCTTATAAGAAAACGTGCCAAAATAAGTTTTTTTGAGTTGGAATTCAAGAACCAATATAATTTCAATAAAATAAGTCAACCATAATGGTTGAATTGACATATTTGTCATTAAAAAAAAAATACTTTTTTTGTTCGTATTTTCGACATATCTCATTGTGTTTTTACTCAAATTTCGATAGGGAGAGCTTGTTGGATGCAGAATCAAATTTCTCATCTAATGAGCTTTCCTGATCGAAATTTGAGTAAAAATACAAGGAGATATGTCGAAAATAGGAACACAAAAAGTAGTTTTTT